>BJCO01744592.1:0-21494 GCA_018326465.1 Flaveria floridana | reverse complement strand
ACCTACAGCCGGATATACTTTGATACCAGCTGGAAACCTCTAACCAAACATCTATACTACAAGACTATAGGTTAAGGTATCTCAGACTTTTTACCTGAGATTTGGTAGTCAGGACATGTCCCAGACTTACCTTTTGTCACCAACTAAAGTTGGTAACATGTACTATCATAAAAAGGTAAACAGTAGAATAAAGTATGGTTAACAACATGGCTCTTTTGGAAGAAACCATGCTGTATCAGAGGTCTGCAGCGGATTGTCAGAGACCATACTTATGTCTACTGGTCATAGCAATGTCTTCCGAAGGATAAATTTCTTTGGAAGAATAACTTCTTCCGAAGCCACTTATACTTCGGAAGACTAATTCTTCCGAGGCTTGGAGTCTTCTTTGTCTTCATCTCTTTTCTTCAGACTTTGTCTTCTGAAGTACTCTTCAGACTTTGTCTTCGGAGGTACTCTTCAGACTTTGTCTTCGGAACTCTTCAGACTTTTTCTTAGGAACTCTTCAAACTTTGTCTTCGGAACTCTTCGGACTTGTTCTTCAGCTCTTTTCTTCAGACTTTGTCTTCGGAAGATAGTCTTCAGCTGTTGACTTCAGCTGTTGTCTTCAGCTGTTGACTTCAGCTATTGTCTTCAGCTGTTGACTTCAGCTGTTGACTTCAGCTGTTATCTTCAGCTGTTGACTTCATCTGTTGTCTTCAACTATTACCTTCAGCTGATGTCTTCAGCTGTTGACTTCATACTTCGGAAGATCTCATACTTAGCTTCGGAAGCCTTTGAATGTAGCACCAAAATTGACTATGTGAAGTGGTTTTGGTTGCACCAGCCTTATAATGACCCAACAGTATTGTTTCAACTGGAATGAAAGTTTCCAAATTGGTTATGTGTGGTGATAGAGATTGATCCAGTAGTGATGCAAAATTAACGAAGTAGTCAAATTCTTCTTCATGTTGGTCTGAGGCTGAGTGATATCCATCTTCCTGATTTTGCGCTTTAGCAGATGTAGTTTGAACTTCCGTACGTGTTAAAGTAACATCTGTTGATGTAGGTTGTGAATCTGCTAATACTGTGAATGGACTTGGTTTACTGATGGATTTGGAACTTGAGTTAAAGAAACTGGGGCATCTCCGGATGTAGATGGAGTATCTACGTATGCATTGATTATATCTCTGGATGCAATATTAACATCTGAGGAAGCATGGTTAATAGCTGCTGATACTTCATTTACTTCTTTGGAGGTTGAAGTTAGATTTCCATTGGACTGTCCATTAGTTGATTATGGTGAAGGCCCATGATCTGCAACACTTGAAATATGAGAATGAGGTCTTAGTGGATCTACAGTTAGTGGCACTTCATTCATTGTTGGAGGTACATAAGGATTACATGTATCCATAGAACCTGCAATATTCAGATAACCAGACTTAAATGAATTTGTGAAAGCATATATGTCAAACAACCACGATGAACCTATTACTAATTTTGTAAATGATGTTTCATCAAAGTATACATTAGGTGTTTCTTCCATAATGTTTTATTATGGAATGTAAACTCTATATGATTTGGATGTTTATGAATAACCAGCATAGAAACCATTATAGGCTTTTTCTGAAAACTTTCCTAATTGTTCCTTGGTATTTAACACAGACACATGACACCCAAAAGCTATAAGATAGCCTATGAAAGGTTTTATTTTAAATAAAATCTCATAAGGTGTTTTGTTGTGTTCTTTAACAATTAATGTTCTGTTTTGAACAGTGCAAGTTGTATTCACTGCTTCAGCCCAAACGGTAATAGGTAGATGCGAATTAACTAGCCCTGTTCTAGCTGCTTCAATGAGAGTTCTATTTCTTCTCTCAGCAACTCCATTTTATTGTGGAGTTCTTAGTGGACAGAACTGTCTTGCTATGCCTTTGTTCCTACAAAAGGTATCTATAAAAGGTATCTAGAACACAATTAACAAATTCAGACCCATTATCACTTTTGAAAATTTTGACTTTTAAATCACGTTGATTTTCAATTTTATTGATGAACTCCATGAGTGTTTTAGATGTTTCACTTTTACGTTTTTAGAAGAAGACCCATTCAAATATAGTGAAATCATCAACAATCACCAAAAAATTTTGTCTTTTACCAAGTCCCATGACATTGGCTAGACCAAAAAGATCAATGTGAAGCAATTTGAGAGGTGCTGTATTCGTGTTTATTGTTTTGGACTTATGAGACACCTTGTGTTGTTTTCCTTTGTAACATGAAGAATAATGAGTAGAACAAGTAGAACATTGAAATTCTTTCTTTGGAAGGACAATGACTAGGTCATTTTTGGCCAGCCTGTTCAGGTTCTTCATGTTAGAATGAACTAGCCTTCTATGCCATAGTTGAGATTCATCTTCTGATAACTTAAAGATCATGCAAGTTTCATTTGATGTTAGTGAGGTGTTGTTCATGTCCAAAACATATGTATTTCCTTTTCTTGGTGCTTTAAGAAGAGTGTAATCATCTGGGATTTTCAAACCAGGTTTAAGAATGTAACAATGAGTGTTATCAAATAAAGTGGTATAGTTTTGATCACAAATTTGAGGCACACTGAGTAAATTATATTGTGAGTTTTCACAAAAATTTATTTTCTCAAATTTAAGCACACCATTGGTTACCATTCCTTCACCTATAATTTTGCCTCCTTTCTTATCCCCACCAAATGCTACGTAAGAAGCATTTTTTTGTTTAAAGTCATGGAGGAGAGAACAGTTTCCTGTCATATGCCTAGAACATCCACTGTCAACATACCATTTATTGTCAGCCCTCTATGTATGTTCCTGCACAGAAAATGAAATCAATTAGAATAGGGAACCCAAGCCTTAATAATCTTGGGTTGACCACTTGTGTCTAAAAGAGTCACTCCTTCATGAATGAGTCTTGATAATTCGGGTTTGACTTTAGACTTAATTGATTCATTTTGAATTGTTTGTGGTGGTAAGGATGATTCTTTTAGAGATTGACTGGAGCATTTTGAACTTGTTTCTCAGTCCCTTCATCTTGTACCTTATTTTTCTTCTCATTTTCTTTTAATGAAGAACCTTTGTTGTGGAAGGTTTTAGCATTATTTGATTTTGACTTTGATACTTCAGTACCTTTATCAAATTGATCAAAGAATGTCTCTTCAGCATCTGTTGATTTTTCATTCAACTCCACCTTTATATGTGATGTTCTGCTTTTAGACTGTTGTTTTTCCTTCTTCTTTGGTTGAGCATTCAAAGTAGATGTTTGCTTCTTAACCTTTTCAACATTTTGTTGTTGGTGATCACTAACATCGAGTGTTTTCTTTGTCTTTCCAGCCTTATTCTATGGCTGCTGTTGCAACTTTGTTTTTGATTCTTTTATGCTATCTTCATTTTGTGAAACTGCATCATTGTTCTCAGATTTCTTATTCTTAGGAACTTTTGTTTTGTTCTTTTTATTAAAGTAGCATTCTTGGGTTGAATGATTGTTTTTGTTTCAGATTGCACAATGGTTATTGAAATAACAATCTAAAGTCATATGGTTGTTCATATTCGAAATAGCAGAGGAGCTGCTGAAGTAGCAACCTTCAGTGTTATGATTAGTCATATCACACCACTTGCAGTACTTATCTTCTGCCTCACTTCCTGAGTCAACCATTTTCTTCTTTTGTTTTAGCTATTTTTATGCTCTTTTAGCTCTCTTTTAAATTTTGCTGCTGAAGAGTCTTTGCCATTTTGCTAACGTAATGTCAAATGGTTCTTGTGTGGCAGCAACTGTCTTTTGTTGATGAAGCACAACCTTCACATGTTTCTTGCCTGTGCTTTTGATTGTTGAAGATTCTTCAGAAGATTTCTTTGCTTTTGCTACTGAGTTTTCAGTGAGCACTCCCTTCTTCCATAGATCTTCTACGGATGACTGTTTAGATAAACTCAGAGTTCTCTTCATCCGCTAAGGATCTGCTAATCATTTTCTTGATATCTCAACAATCTTCTTCTTCTGGAGAAGATCAGCTGAAGTTGTTGGGGTGGTCTTTCTGGTCTTTTCTATAGAAGAAGATTTTGTTTTTTCTGTAGTAGTTAGCTTAACATCAGTTTTAGGCCTTTTTGTTGTTGGTGGAGGGACTTTCTGTTTGTTAAGCTCTTGAATCCTAACATTCAATTGAGCTATTCTCTTATAAATCGTCTCCAACAAGTTTCTTTGTTGAGGTGGATAGGGCAGCTTGATTTCTTCTACAACTTTTGGTATTAAAGGTTCAAATACCACACTTGTTGTTTTACCCTTATCATCACTTTGTTGTTGATCATGATCATCCAGCTCAAATAGATCATCACATCCATCACAATCAAAATCTGATTCATCTTGTTTTAAAACTTCTAAATCAGTTGATTGAGTTTCATTCACCTTAGAATCATCACCATTGGCCCCTTGATTAATTTCAGTTTTAATTTCATTATTGGTGCTTGGCACAAAATGGTTTGATAAGCTGTTAGTCACAGAATCAGGTAATGAGGTATAATTGTTATTCACTGGGGGTGCAACATTCTAAAAACCCAAACCTGATTTGTTTTGTGATTCAATATGAGAGTTTAATAACCTCTCATATTGTTGAGATGAAAGTTGAAACTTCTGAAGTTTCACTGCAGTACATGCATGTTCTACCGTTGATTTCATTAAGGATGCAGTCAAATGCTCAACTTGTGCCTTTAGATTATAATTCTCAAAAACTAGTTTATCTAAATCCTTTTTAAGGAAGTGATTTTTACCTGATAAACTTTATGTTCCCTTACATGAGATTCATTTAAAACCATTGTTTCTTTAACTTTATTGGCAAGTTGTTGAGCATGAGTTCTGTATCTTTTTAACTTCCTCAATGCAGTTAGATGAACATAACCTTTCCGTTACGTCTCTGGACATTGGTGGGACCTTGTTCTCCATTTTTGCCATGAGAGCTTGATTCTCTTCCAAGACTTCCTTCTCATATAACCTCCAGTCACAAGTACCATCCTGTAAGACGATTAATCCAATATCTTGGTTCTTGCTTGAGCTGGCTGCAGATGTAATTAAGGTTGGTGGGGATAAATTGGTGAGTTGAGGTTGCTTGAATGGCCTTTGATTTGCTTGATGTTGTTGTTGTTGCTGATGTTGAGGGTGTTGATATTGTTATTGAGATGTGGACTGCTGGTTGCATTCCCTTAAGAAGTGCCCATATAGGTTACACTTGAAACATCTCACTTTAGATTTATCAACTCCTATTTTTGTTGTTCTACCTGGAGAAGATAATCCTTTGTTTCTCCATAGGTACATCTTTGCCCTGTAAGCAATCAATACCATCTGCCATTGCAGACCCATTTCTTCTACTTCATCAGGATAAAGTTCTTCTAGATCTTACTGGCAAAAAATGAGCTGAGGTCAATGTGCTGCCCATGCATGTTTGGACGCTTGAGCTGAAAGCTGCAAATGCTGCTTTTTGCTTTTCAGAATCAAGAACTACTATAACTGGTTCTAAACTATTGTTGCTTTTGTTGATTGAGGATGTTCCCTTAGCAGTTGCAATCTATCCATCATCCCTTTACCCTTTAGTTTTGTTTCTTGAGTGACTCTGAGTCGATTTTGTTGGTCTTGATGCATAGAAAACAACTTCTTCTTCCTCATCACTCATAGCACAAGAGTTCTCATCGTCTTTATTTGAGATGAAAGCACTTCCCACACACTTTGATGACTTCAATTGATAGGGAGCAATAGGTGCTTTCATGCTATTGTTTTTTGTTTTCTCTTCAATCTCAAGAGCTTCTACTTTAGCCACCAAGGTATCAAGCCCTGATGGCTTTTAAATCCACGGTGTTCTGGAACGTTGATACTGTCTACGTCCAACTCTCAGGTAGAGTATGAAGCATCTTCTAGTTGAGTTCCTCATTGTCATACTTCAGCTCCAAGATATTCATTTCAGTTACAAGTTACATAAATCTATGTAGCTGTTGAGGAACGGAGTCACCATCAGTATAATGAAATGTCTTATATTGGGACCCGAGTGTATCCCTTCTGATGCTTCTGATTTCATCACTACCTTCACACAAGGTGTGCAAAGTTCTCCATAGTGAATTTGCTGTTTTATAGTGTAACACCCGGAAATTTGTCGGTTAAAAGAAAAGAAAAGAAATGAGAAAAGAAAAAGAAAGAGTAACTAGAAAAAAAAGAAAAGAATCACTAGTAGAGGGGTTAAAGTGTAAAAAGGAAAAAATAATATTATTATTTTGTTTAAAGTGGGCATGGCCGCCCACTTCTTTGATCACATACACTGCTCTACATTTTAGAGAGAGAAAGCAAAAAGATCTTTAGCTTTAGAGAGACAAAAAGCTGAATTCAGCCAAGGTAAGCAAATTTAGCATAATTGGTTCGGTTTTTATGGATTTTTGACCATGAAACTAATTTCTACATGTTCTTATGTGTGTACATGTGTTCGGGTATGTGTTTTTGACACGTATAGGTGTTAGAAATCATTGAAAAGTTTGAATTTGAAGGAGAGGTGTTTGGAAGCAGTAAAGGTGAGTTTCTAGACCCTGGTTTATATATGTTTTAAAAGTTTTGGGGCTGAAAATGTATGTAAAATTTTTTATAACTGATGCATGTATAACCGTATGTATCTATGCTTGTATGTTGGTGTTTTATGGTTGTGCATGCTATGTTGAGGCTTAAAATGGTAGTAATAAGCTTAGAACAGGTTGAATTGATATTTGGGACTGAAAAATATGTTAGAAACATGTAGGTAGGTGGTCATGCGCCCAAACAGGGCCCATGCGCCTAATATTTTGCCTTAGAAAATTTTAAGTGAGGTCATGCACCCAAACAGTAGCCCATACGCCTAGAAATTGCCTTGGAAATACTAAGTGCATGCTGATGCGCCTGATCAGTAGTTCATGCACCTAAGTTTTTGCTGAAACGCCTAAGTATAGGGGTGATGCGCCCCAATAGTGTTCATGCGCCCAAATTTTACTCGGGCGCGTAAGTATAGGCTCATGCGCCTAAACATTTCATGCGCCAAAAAGTGAGAAATGGTTAAGTATAGGGGCATTCGCCCAAATAGTGATGAAACGCCTGAACAAGCCTCATGCGCCTTCATAGTGTTAAAACACCTAACATGTAGGAATTTTTTTTGAATTTTTAAGAAATTAGATTTTAAGAGTTTTGACCCTAGTTTGACCTAAGTCTTACATGTGCCTATCATATTCAAGATTATACTTTCCTCTTATGTTCCTTATGTATATTTGATGAATGACTTTACGTGGTGTGTTTACAATTATAAACGTAAAGTATTATCATTAAAGAAAGAGATAAGATTAATGATAATGAAAGTGGAACATAAAGAACGAAAGAAAGAAAAGGCTTGCAAGTAGAATAAAAGGACGAAAAAAACTCATGAGAGTTGTTAGCTCAACTGTGTGTATTATAGCGTACGATTTTGGCTAACCCATGTGGGTTCACACACAGGGGGATTAGTCTTGGTGACTGATCCATAGTACGGAATAGGATCCTTGTCACTCGACCCCGGATATGATGAGGCTTTGTGCCTGGAATGGTGGCTTCGGTCCACGGGGTTTGTGCCAGATAGTAATGAGGCTTTGTGTCCTGAATGGTGGCTTCGGGCCACGGGCTTTGTGCAAGAGAGTAATTAGGCTTTATGCCAGATAGTAATGAGGCTTTGTGCCCGGAATGGTGCCTTTGGGCCATGGGATTTATGCTAAGAAATGATGAGGCTTTATGCCCGGAATGGTGACTTCGGGCCACGGGCTTTGTGCCAGATAGTAATGAGGCTTTTTGCCTGGAATGGTGGCTTAGGGCCATGATAGGGGGAAAAGCTTGAAAGCATCTAGAATCCTAATGAAACGAACGAAATGATAAAGTATGAAATGAACGATTACAAAAGATAATGATAAAGTACGAAACGAACGATTACGAAAGATAATGATAAAGTACGAAACGTATGAATATGTGAGATAATGAATGAAGAACAAGGTTATGCCTTGTTATATGTACAATGAATGCTTACATACGAAATTAAATATAGTATTTTGTTAAGAAAGAGTATTTTCTTATATGAATATTATAAAGTATTTTAATACTTTAAAACTAGAACTCACTCAGCAACTCTTACTTTTATGCATTTTTCAGTTGGTAGGTGATGTTGCTGAGGATAGCACACGGGGAGGCTACTTGGCAGGACAAGACTGACATCCATTCACGCATAATAATATTGTTGTTTTGTAATGCAAATGCATGAGGCTTTTGTAATTTAACAATGTTGTATCGCTTAACAACAATATTTATCAATAAAATGAATCGTTTTTGATAATTTATTTCCGCTGCTTATTTTATGAATTATATATTATATATGAAATCATGCGATGATTGTCCAACTGTGAGGTGCCCGGGAACAGGGCCTTACAAGTTGGTATCAAAGATAAAGTTTAAGTGAATGGGACTAAAGGAAAGGGATGCCAGCCCGAGTAGCTACATGCCATCAGGTATTTCTTTTCCAACGACAATTGGAGTTTTGTGCGTGTGCTATTTGATTATGTGCTTGTAGTAGATTTAGATACTGATGTAGTCTGGATAGGAAATGCTTGGGGTGTGAAGAGTAAAGTAAGTGGCTAATCACAACTGGCCACTGTAGTTAGGGACTTACTATACTTAACTTAAACTGAGTTATTCCTTGAACGACTGTGTTAGTGTTTGAATCTTATAGTGTTTAGAGATGGCTGGAGGTAGATCTTCTAAAGCCTCTAGGGGTGGAGCACATGGCGGACGTGTTACTAGGAATAAGGCTAAGATTACTGAGAGGGCCCATGAAGAGCCCGAGGTGCATCACCAGGAAGGTGGTGATGTGAGTGCAAACTTAAGGGCCTAGGTGAAAGAGGCGGTGGTAGAGGAGGTCCATCAAGTCATGCAGACGATTCTGCCGTCTGTAGTGACTGAAGTGATCAAACCTGTAATGGAGGATAAGAAGAAAGAGTGGTGAATGACCACTAGAAGGGAGGAAAGGGAACGATCGGAGACTGGGACAATTGTCTCGAGTGAGGAGGAGGAGGAGGAAGAAGCGGTGCAGGCACTACACATGGTTGTAACTATGGGGTATTTCAAAGATGCAAGACCCCAACATTTGATTAAAATGGTAACGCTACTGCTTCTCACCACTGGGTAGTACTAGAGATTAGTGAGTGTAGGGAGGATCAGAAGGTGAAGCTTGTCACCCACTCATTTGTCGACTCGGCTCTGTATTGGTGGGACAATGTTGTCCAAGCCGAGGGCAGTAGGGCCATCGAGAGGATGAGATGGGGAGTGTTGAAGAAGCTGGTAATTAACGAATTCTATCCTCATAGGGAACTCGACAAGATAGAAAGAGAGTTCCAACAGCTGGAGGCAGGCACCATGACGCACCATCAATACACCACCAAGTTTAATGAGATGGAAAGGTTGGTGCCGGATTAGGTAATGCCGGTGTCGAGGAAGATCAAGAAGTACATCCAAGGATTTCCAGCTGACATCCGCAGGCATCTAATTGTTGCCCGACCGGGTACCGCTCGATCGGTAGTAGGCCTAGCAGGTAGGCTATATGATGAAAGAGAGCAGTCGGTGGTGGAGGAGGTGAAGAAGACGGGTGATGGTGACCAAAAGCTAGGGTAGGAAATGGTTTGGACGTGGTGGTTTCACTCCGAACAATAAAAGGAGGAAGGTGGATAACCGTCGGATGGTGTCATTAAGCTCAGGAATGAAGAAGTGCGGTAGATGTGGGAGGGAGCACACTGGTGTATGCAAGTGGGGAATAAGTTTATGCTTCAAGTGTGGGAAGCCAGGTCATGTGGCGATGATGTGTGGAGTTATATAGTGTTATAATTGTCATGAAGAAGTCCATGTGAGCAGGGACTGCAAGAAGCCATGGGCCAAAGGTTCAAGAATGAAGAAGAAGCCTGAGGAAGGAGGACAGAGGATGAGTGCTAGAGCCTTCACGATGATGCGGGAGGAGGCTTGAGTGGATCCCGATGTCGTGTCGGGTATGTTTCTAGTAAACCAAACTTGTGCCTCTGTGTTATTTGATTCTGGTGCTAGTAGAAGCTTTATTTCTGCTACTTTCTGTGCAAAGATGCTTGTTAGTAGTACAAGTATTGATAAGCCATTCGATGTAGAAACAACTATTGGGAAGTCCACTAGAATTACTGATATGATAGAGGACTGCGTCATAGAATTAGAAGGTCATAGGTTTTCTGCTAATTTACATGTGTTGCCCCTAGGCTGATTCGATGTCGTACTAGGGATGGATTGGTTAGCAACCAATAAAGCAAACATCATATGTGGTAAGAAGATGATTCGATTTATTACACTCGATAGGAGTTCGGTGACAGTCTAAGATGATCGTGTCATTATGGTTCCAAAGGTGATTTCGATGGCGGTGGCAGGGAAGTACAGGAGACGTGGATGCAGTGCCTACCTGGCCTACGTGAAAGATGTGGATGCGTCAAATCCATAATTGTCCGATGTACCGGTGGTATGTGACTTTCCGGACGTGTTCCCTGAAGACTTGCCAGGTGTGCCACCAGATTGCGAGGTTGAGTTTCAGATTGATCTGATACCCGGTGCTCAACCCGTTGCCAAAGCACCGTATCGATTAGCTCATACCGAGATGAAGGAATTAATGGATCAACTGCAGGAGTTGACGGATAAAGGGTTCATTCTACCGAGTATCTCTCCTTGTGGTGCTCCAGTCTTGTTTGTTAAGAAGAAGGATGGTAGTATGCTGATGTGCATCGACTACCTAGAACTAAACAAATTGACGGTGAAGAATCGCTATCCATTACTGAGGATTGATGACTTGTTTGATCAGCTTCAAGGTGCCAGTTGGTTCTCGAGGATAGATCTTCGATCTGGTTACCATCAGTTGAAGGTAAAGGAGTGAGATATTCCTAAGACAGCTTTTCGCACGCGTTATGAACACTACGAAGTTCATCGTTATGTCTTTCAGTTTGACTGACATGCCAGCTGCCTTTATGGATTTAATAAACCGAGTGTGTCGGCCCATGTTAGTTAAATCTGTGATTGTGTTTATTGATGATATCCTGATTTATTCAAAAAGTGAGGGAGAACATGTCGGCCATGTACGCGAGGTGTTGAAGACTCTTAGAAAAGTAAAGTTGTACGCTAAAATTTCTAAGTGTGCTTTTTGGTTACGCGAGGTGCAATTTTTAGGTCATGTGGTAAATGCTGAAGGAATCATGGTGGACCCTGCAAAGGTCAAGGCGGTGATGCAATGGAAGTCTCCAAAGACGCCATCCGAGATTCGCAGTTTCTTGGGTTTGGCAGGCTATTATAGAAGATTTATTCAAGACTTCTCCAAGATAGCCTCACCTTTGACTAAATTGTCCTGCAAGGACATGAAATTTGTGTGGGGTCTAGAACAGGAGGATGCTTTTGAGGAGTTAAAGACGAAATTGACTCAAACTCCTATCTTGACATTACCCAAAGGGAGTGAAGACTTAGTGTTATATTCAAATGCTTCTTATTCGGGTCTAGGTTGTGTGTTAATGAAATGTGGAAGGGTAATATAGCCTACGCATCCCAACTGCTGAAAACCCACAAAGTCAATTATCCAACCCATGATTTGGAGTTAGCAGCTGTGGTCTTTGTATTGAAACTTTAGAGGCACTACTTATACGGGACGAAGTGCACCATCTTCACCGACCATAAAAGCTTGAAGTGCTTCTTTGACCAAAAGGATCTAAACATGAGAAAAGAGGAGATGGTTAGAGCTCCTCAAGGATTATGACTGTGACATCCATTACCATCCGGGTAAGACTAACGTTATGGCCGATGCCCTTAGCCGAAAGGAGAGACCTAAGCCGATTCAGGTGAAGGCCTATCAGTTGGTTATGACCGCTGATGTGATGACCCAGGTGAAAGGATTCCAAGATGAGGCGTTGAAAGAAGATCACCTTAACTCTGAATGAACGAGAGGTCTAGTCTCGGAGTTGGATGAAAACACTCGCGGAGTGAGAATCCGCTTTGGACGGATGTGGATCCCTCATTACGGTGACCCACGGGGGCGGATTATGGATGAAGGTCATAAGATTCGATACTCGATTCGTCCTGGTGCCACAAAGATGTATAAAGATATAAAGAAAGATTACTGGTGGCCGGGAATGAAGCGTGGTGTGGTGGAGTATGTGGTAAGTGCCTTACTTGTTTGCAAGTGAAGGGGAACATCAGAAACCATACGGGAAGATCCAGCCGTTGGATATACCCGAGTGGAAGTGGGAGCACATCACCATAGACATTATTACAAAAGTACATTGTACGGCGAGGGGGCACGATACCATTTGGGTGATAGTTGATCGTTTGATGAAGAGTGCTCACTTTCTACCAATCCGCGAGACATACTCATCCCAGAGACTGGCAGATCTTTTCATCAAGGAGATTATAGCTCATCATGGTGTACCGGTATCTATCGTGTTTGATCGTGACACTCGGATGACATTCATGTTTTGGAAGAGATTCCATGATACGATGGGGATGATGCTACATATTAGCACGACTTATCATCCTCAGACAGATGGTCCGTCTGAGAGAACGATTCAGACCCTTGAGGATATGTTTTGAGCGTGTGTGATCGATTTGGAGGGAGTTATGATGATCACTTACAGTTAGAAGAATTCTCATACGACAACAGTTATCATGCTAGCATTGGCATGTCACCTTACGAGATGCTTTACGGTAGGAGGTGTAGGACGCCCGTGTGTTAGGGCGAGATCGAACAGAAAGAGCTGGGAAGCCTTAAGGTGATCAAGGCTACAACTAAAAAGTTATAAATGATCAAGGCTTTCATGAAAGTAGCGAAGGATAGACAAAAGTCGTACGCCGGCAAGAGGTGAATACCGATTGAATTTAAGGTGGGCGGCCGAGTTATGTTGAAGGTCTCTCCTTGGGAAGGAATTATCCGGTCCAAAAAGTGAGGTAAGCTGAGCCCGAGGTACATAGGACCTTTCCAAATTATTGTTTGAGTAGGAGAGGTGGCCCATCGATTAGAGCTGTCTGATGAGTTAAGCGGAATTCATCTGACATTCCATGTATCTCATCTAAGGAAGTGCTTAGCTGATGAAGATTTGATTGTACCACTGGATGATATTGAAGTGGCTGGACGGCACAATTATATAGAGCAACCAGTGGCAATCATCGATCGAAAGGAGAAGAGGCTATGGAATAAAGTGGTTCCACTTGTGCATGTGTAGTGGAAACACCGAAAGGGTTCAAAGTCTACATGGGAGACTGAAGAAGAGATGAGACAACACTACCCATAGTTATTCAAAGAGTGACGGGTTTCAGGGACGAAACCTCCTTAAGGGGGGTGGACTTGTAACACCCAGAAATTTGTCGGTTAAAAGAAAAGAAAAGAAATGAGAAAAGAAAAAGAAAGAGTAACTAGAAAGAAAAGAAAAGAATCATAAGTGGTGGGGTTAAAGTGTAAAAAGGACAAAATACTATTATTATTTTGTTTAAAGTGGACATGGCTGCCCACTTCTCTGATCACATCAACTGCTTGACATTTTAAAGAGAGAAAGCACAAACTTCTTCGGCTTTAGAGAGAAAAAGTAGCTGAATTCAGCCAAGGTAAGCAAATTTAGAATAATTGGTTTGGTTCTTATGGTTTTTTGACCATAAAACCGATTTCTAGATGTTCTTATGTGTGCACATGTGTTCGGGTATGTGTTTTTGACATGTATAAGTGATAAAATCTTTGAAAAGTTTGAATTTGAAGGAGACGTGTTTGGAAGCAGTAAAGGTGAGTTTCTAGACCCTGGTTTTTATATGTTTTAGAAGTTCTGGGGCTGAAAATGTATGTAAAAGATTTTTATAACTGATGCACGTATAACCGTATGTATCTAGGCTTGTATGTTGGTGTTTTATGGTTGTGCATTCTATGTTGAGGCTTAGAATGGTAGTAAGAAGCTTAGAACAGGTTGAATTGATATTTGGGACTGAAAAATATGTTAGAAACATGTAAGTAGGTGGTCATGCCCCCAAACAGGGCCTATGCGCCTAATATTTTGCCTTAGAAAATTTTAAGTGAGGCCATGCGCCCAAACAGTAGCCCATACGCCTAGAAAATGCATTGGAAAATACTATGTGCATGTTGATACGCCTGAACAGTCGTTCATGCGCCTAAGTATTTGCTGAAACTCCTAAGTATAGGGGTGACGCGCCCCAATAGTGTTCATGCGCCCAAATTTTATTCAGGTGCCTAAGTGTAGGCTCATGCGCCTAAAAAGTTCATGCGCCAAAAGTGAGAAACGGCTAAGTATAGGGCCATGCACGATGAAACGTCTGAACAGGCCTCATGCGCTTGCGTAGTGTTAAAACGCCTAACACTTAGAAAATTTTTCTGAAATTTTGAGAACTCGGATTTTTAGGGTTTTGACCCTTATTTGAACTAAGGCTTACATGTGCCTATTATATGCATGATTATGCTTTGCTCTTTTGTTCCTTATGTATATTTGATGAATGACTTTACGTGGTGTGTTTACGATTATAAACGCAAAGTATTATCATTAAAGAAAGAGATAAGATTAACGATAATGAAAGCGGAACATAAAAAAAACAAAAGAAAGAAAAGGCTTGCAAGCAGAATGAAAGGAGGAACAAAACTCATGAGAGTTGTAGCTCAACTGTGTATTTTATAACCCATAAGGGTTCATACATAGGGGGATCAGTCCATAGTACGAAAAAGGATCATTGTCACTCAACCCCGGAAATGATGAGGTTTTGTGCTTGGAATGTTGGCTTCGAGCCACGGGCTTTGTGGCAGATAGTAATGAGGCTTTGTGCCTAGAATGGTGGCATCGGGCCACGGGCTTTGTGCTAGTTAGTAATGAGGCTTTGTGCCTGGAATGGTGGCTTCAGGCAATGGGCTTTGTGCCAAGAAATGATGAGGCTTTGTGCACGGAATGGTGGCTTCGGGCCACAGGCTTTGTGCCAGATAGCAATGCGGCTTTGGGCTTGGAATGGTGGCTTCGGGCCACGATGGGGGGAAAAGGTGGACAGGATCTAGAATCAGTATGAAACGATCAAAATGATAAAGAACGAAACAAATGATTACGAAAGATAATGATAAAATACGAAACCAACAATTACGAAAGATAATGATAAAGTATGAAACGAACGATTACGAAAGATAATGATAAAGTACAAAATATGTGAGATAATGAATGAAGAACAAGGGTATGCCTTGTTGTATGTACGATGAATGCTTACATACGAAAGTAATGAAAGTATTTTGTTAAGAAAGAGTATTTTCTTATATGAACCTTATAAGGTATTTTAATACTTTAAAACTAGAACTAACTAAGCAACGCTGACTTTTATGCATTTTACAGTTGGCATGTAATGTTGTTGTGGATGGCATGCGGGGAGGCTACTCGGCAGGACAAGATTGACATCCATTCACGCATAATAATATTGTTTTTTTGTAATGCAAATGAATGAGGCTTTCGTAATTTAACAATGTTGTATTGCTTAACAACAGTATTTATCATTGAAGTGAAAGGTTTTTGATAATTTATTTCCGCTGCCTATTTTATGAATTACATATTGTAATGAAATGACGCGATGATTGTCCAACTGTGAGGTGCCCGGGAACGGGGCCTTTCATATAGGCTTCACACCTAATGAGAAGATATTCAGGGAAAGCCGTAGTGAGCATACTATAAGCTTTGATATCAATCTTAACCTTCTTCGTGTCATGTAACACCCAGAAAGTTATTAAAGAAAAGAAAAGAAGAGTAAAATGAAAGAAAATTAAAATAACCCAAGTCAAGAGGCAAACTTTATTATTATTATGTTTGAAAAGGTGGCATGGATGCCCACTACTTTCTTCACCAACTGCTATTGACTTTTTAAGGAGAGAGAGTAGAGTTGTACCGGTTCTAAAGAGAAGAAGAAGAAGAATTTGCTTAAAGGTGAGTTTTTCTTGTGTTTTGTAAGGTTTTTACAGAACTTTCAGCTTGGACCGAGCCTTATGTCTGTATGTGTGTTCGGTTGTGTGCTTTTGGCATGAATTAGGTGTTAGAACACCGTGTGAGTTCGAGTTGGAAGAAGTTTGGTTTGAAGGCTATAAAAGGTGAGTTCTAGATCCCCCATTTTTATGTTTTAAACATATTTTGGGGCTGAACATGTATGCAAATGACTTTTACAAATTGACAATTATGTTATACCTTATGTATTTACTCTTGTTATACGGATGAATGTATTTTTGAGTATGTATGGTTGTGTTTACTGTTATTATGCCTGTTTAGGGTGCTTAGTAGGTTAGTTTTGGGCTAATGATGTGTTAGGATGATGATTTGGGGACTAAAAATTTGTATGGTATAGACCTGATAAAGTGCCCGTGCGCCTAAGTTGCCCATGCGCCTAAGTATTCATGTGCCTAAGCATGCTCATGCGCCCAACACTTAGCTCATGTGCCTAACACTTAGCTCATGCGCCTAAGTATGCTCATGTGCCTAACTGCACATGCGCTCGCATAGTGTTCATGCGCCCGTATAGTGTTCATGCACCCGCATAGTGTTCATGCGCCTAAATAGTTCTGATGCGCCCAAGTTTCCCCATGCGCCTAAGTGTTCCCATGTGCCCAAGTACCCACGTGCCCGCATAGTGCCCATGCGCCTGCATAGTGCTCATGCGGCTAATGCCTTAGATTTTTTTCTAAACTTTTAGGAAAATTAGAAATTTAAAGGTTAAGACCTGGAATGTTTAGTGATTATGTATTGTTAGTATTGTGCATGCTTGTGCTCAGATAATTATGTTCCATATTATGTGTTATTACGTGACTTTATGTGATGTCTTGATGCTAGTATAGGTAAAGTATTATCGTAAATGAAGTGAAAGATTAAAAATAACGAAAAGTGGAACATAATGAATGAATGAAAGTATTGCAAGAAAATTTAAGGAGGTTCATAACTCATTGAGAGTTGTTAGCTCAAGTGTGTGGTATATAGCATGCAATCTTGGCTAACCCATCAGGGTCACACACAAGGGGAGTCAGTCTTTATGACTGATCCATAAGTTCAAAATGGAATCCTTGTCGCTTAACCCCAAGGCTGAGGTAGCTTTGTGCCCAACGATGGGGTATAGCTTATGACAGGATCTAGATAGAAGTGTAAGATAATAAAAAATAGCGAGACGAACAAATATGTGCGATAATGGAAGATAATAAATTAATACCCTAATGTATGTAAAATGAATGACCTTGTGCGGAAGTAAAGAAAATGGGAAGTATTTTATTTATAAAACTAGAACTCACACAGCAACGCTGACTTTTACACATTTTCCGTTGGCAGGCAACTTGTGGCTAGGGATGGCACGTGGGTGAAGCTACTTGTCAAATAGAAGACTGGCATCCATCTTATGCATACATGTTATTTTGTCTTCTAATGCAACTAAATATTATTTTTTAACTTTAACAATGATGTATCACTTGGCAAAAGTAATTATTAATGCATGAATTGGTTTTTGTTAAATTATTCCATTGTAATGTTTCTAGTATTCCAATGAATCTTAATGTGCTTTAAATATTATGTGCGATGAATGTTCAACTGTAAGAGTCCCGGGAACGGGGCCTTAAATTTTATCTGGTGATAAATACTTTAGACTAACGGGCTGATTCTTGTCATTATAATCAGTCCTATTGTTGGTGGAATGTATGGACCTTCTGTTATGGATGACCATAGTTGAGGATCAGTGTAATTTACATGGTTCCTAAAACTATTTTTCCATGTTTTGAAGTCAGCCTTGCTCTCCAACTTAGGGGGTTGGTATGCTAATCCAACAGCAGAATTCCTCAGTTTAGTTAAATGATTGTTTAACTAAAACCAAAATTCTTTTGTTAATGAACTAATTAGTGACAAACTCTTAAATATCAATTAATTAAGACGTTAATGTCAAAAGTTAGTTAACCCTCTTAGTAATTCTCAACTAATTATGAGGTTGAGAATGTTTAATGTTGAAATTGTTCAAAAATGATTGAACAACTATTAATAATCGAACAATAACTCAAATCTACGAATTAAAACAGGTTTTAATGCAGATTTGAGTTGATCGGGAAGTTGAACAGTACCTAACTTATCAATACAATAGATTTAATGATCGCACCAATTTGTTGATCTTAATATCGTAGTTAGTTATTGATTAACTAATTTCGACTTGTGATTTAATTGTTTCATTCAATAACACAATCGAAAACGAGTTTTAAACTCTCGAGTCATATGAACAAACTCTAATACAATTTTAATCAAAATCAATAGATCTGATCAAAAACTTGATAGATCTAATGATATAAATAATTAATCAAACAAAAACCAATAATGATAGATCAACTGATCTAAATCAATGAGCACTTGGCTCTAATACCTCCTGTGAATCCAAGGATCGTCAGGGAATTATCAGTTTATTTAATGACTAACAATGATCGCGGAATTATCACTGATTGTTGTTTGATTAATTGACTAATGTAAAGTTGTTTGAAAAAAAAAACAATGAAGAACAAATCAACTAATGAAAAGCAGATGAACGTAAGTTGAAGAACAACATAAATGTTTTTAAATTTTTGCATTAATGATTCAATAATGATTACAATAAACAAAGAAAACAATGAATGCTATTGCTATTTCTAGGATTTAATGCTATTTTGAGTGTGTATTGTTTTCAGATTGTTTGCGGCTGCTAGGGTTTAATCGTAATGATTCGTAGTTGTCGATCACAATCGGTTCACTATTGTGTTTTTTGCTTCAAAATGTTTCCATTAATGATTCAAATGATTGTAATAAACAAACAAAAGAATGAACACTATTGCTATTGCTAGGGTTTAATGCTATTTTGATGCATGTATTGTTGTCAGATTATTTGCGACTGCTAGGGTTTAATCGTAATGGTTCGTAGCTGTCAATCACAATCGGTTCACTATTGTTTTTTTAAATGTGTGTACCTAGGTCTCGTATTTATAGG
Organism: Flaveria floridana; assembly: GCA_018326465.1. Lineage (NCBI taxonomy): Eukaryota > Viridiplantae > Streptophyta > Magnoliopsida > Asterales > Asteraceae > Flaveria > Flaveria floridana. Next base: position 2,462 of record BJCO01744592.1, on the reverse strand, counting down.
CTTAGATATTTACTGTTAGGGTAACAGTAACTTTCTTATCAGGGTAATAAAATCATCCGCAGATGTTGACATATCACTTTAGTGTTTGACTTTGTTGACTTGATGTACTTGGTGAAGTATATCAAGTGTTGGTCCTCTGCAGGACATTGGTCTTCCGCATGAACTTTATCTTCCGCAAGAGATTGCTCTTCTGCAGATGTTGGTCTTCCATAGAAGCTGCAGTTTCCTTGGATGTTCATTTTGTTGTAAAGCTTCCGCAGGAGTTCCACGGAGTCCATACTTGTTGTGACAACCGACCTCTAGGTCATAATTCTGACCTTTATCAACCTGCATAATTGCCCATTCAATTAGTATTAATGTTAATATCATTATCATTATTATTATTAGCATTATTATTATTGTTGTTATTATAGTTATTTTTGTTATTTCATGTGCTTTTTGTGATCATTTAGCTAGATCAAGCTTTAGCTTAGGGAAACTTAGTGTTCCGGGAAAGTCAATAAGTCAACCTTGCAAAAATGAAATCATAATTGAAACAATTAAAATATGTATGAACACATAATTCACGTGTTAAAGCATGCATGTTCATGCACAATACTTAACAACTAACTAAATTATACCCACTAATATACTACACTACACTGCACTACACTACACTACACTACAAAATAATACTATATAATATTATTTACCATTTAAATTAAATCACAACACCCTCACTACATGCCAATTTCAGCAAACCCTTTTCACCTCCCTCTCCACCACTCATCACACTCCTTTCAACTCCACAATACCACCCCCACACTCTTTTATTTGCATGCAACCATCATTCAAACTCTCCTCTCACTCTCTTTCCTCTCTCTCGGTTCTTCCTAGCAGAAAACACACACCACACCAAAAATTCTCTCCATTTCCAGCCACATCTTCGAAGAACAACAACAAAACAAGCATCAGCCAAGCTCAAACAAGCATCGACCAAGCACAAAGAAGTATGAAAGTGATGTTTTTTGAGCTTTTGGTGCACGGTTTCATCAGGTTTGACATCTCCAGCCTTGGTTTGAAATTCAACAACTCTCAAACTCTCAAAATCTTCCCAAACTCGTGGAACACCTGAAGTGTAAGCAACCTTATACCCGATTTAGCTATATCTTGTGTTTTCTTCACTTTTCTCTAAAAAATCTTACCATTATTTGATCTAATAGAAACTTGCTTCTACAACCTCATTTTTTAGAAGCTTTTAACATTCCTGAAGGTATCTCACTCGATATGTTAGTTATTCTATGGGTGGAACTCGGTTTTCACCTTGAGAACCCTCTTTTTGGGTGATGTTTGCACCATCGAACTTGCACATCTTGTAACCCTCAAAAGTAAAGATTTTAACCTGCTGAAAATAGTTTCTAGCCTTCTAATAACATGTTGTTAAAGTTACATAAGTTTTTGGTAATGCTTAAGCATGATTTATAACGTTTTACACATGTGTAAAGGGTGAAAATGGTTAAATCACTATTTTACAACTTGTTCTTGGGTTATATGATAAAACCGTGAGTTAGAATCATCATTTCAGTAACTTTTGGATGATATTGGGTGTATGAGGTGATGTACATGGCTGAAAAATAATAAAAGTAAGGATTGTAAGCATTTTAAACATATTTCGGGACCCGAAAGGTGGTAAAACGACCATAAAAGTAAGAGAAATTAGAGTATAACCATGTTGAAAAGAATTCCAGGCTCTAAAAGGGTTAAAAAGTTATTTAAATTAGATTTGTTGAACACATGGTCAAAATTGCTTTAAATGGAATTTTTAGTTAAAAACGGGTATTAACAGGGTAACGCTTGAAGGAAAAGTCTTGGAACTAATGGTATTAACCTAAAATCCATGGAAACAATGTTAGTTAAGTAAGTTGGGAATTATAAAACTTAATGATGGTGAAAAATTGGTCAAATAAGTTTTTAAACGGTCAATTTCGGGTAAAAATGCGTTTTAACGGGTAAAACATAAAAAATGAGGCTTTCAATTAAAAGAGGCTTAATATTAGATTCTTAACAGATTGTAAAACTTCTTATAAGTCCTTAAAATAGTATTTAAAGTTCTAAAGACTTAAAGCCTTAATATTTATTATATAACCGTTAAAAAACTTCGGTTTTACCGTAATTGGTTACGTAAAACATAAGTATAATAGAACCGAACCTAAATTCTGAAAAATTGGGAGTTAACTTATTTAAAATGAATTACTTAACTCCAAAAACCTGATATGTTTCCATAAAAGACAATAAATGCAAGAAAACAAACTTTGGGGTAGAAATTGCAAATTTTGAAACTTGGAGGACTAAACTGTAAATTTTGCCATATCCTTATAAACCGACCCCCTTGAACTATTAATCATTTGGTGAACTTAAACTAACTTGTATAAATGATCCAACATTGTAAAACATATATATATATATATATATAATATATATAT
>BJCO01744591.1:0-10000 GCA_018326465.1 Flaveria floridana | reverse complement strand
CTAGCATACAACCACTTGCAAACTCCAGATTGCAACACTTATAGGCCCTCAAAATTGACCCGGTGCAAGCGACCACATTCATCCACAAGTTAAGGTAACAACACATGAACCCACACACACTCCTTCAAGTTCATATATTCCATTTACATTCCACTTATAACCGCAACTAATCCACTGTTTTGGGCAGCCTTATTTCATCAATATAAGATCATCCCAGCAGCTTACACACCCATCTCACCCACCTCACACGACAAAGTAACCTATTACTACCCAAAAACGCGTGAAATATCGCGTTTCATCACATTAGCGACACAACCAACCTCATGACACCCTTAACACCTTGTAAAACTTTAAAACACTAAATTTATTATAAGTAGATACACAAGTTTTCTCAAAACCCCTTCTGCTCACAAGCACGGTTTTAGTAAATATATAACACCCGAAAATCAGGTTTTTACAAAATATAAAAGTGTAATATGTAAGTCCAAAAATTTTAATCTAAATATTTCTGAAAGTTATTTGATACTACCTTAAGTTAAAAATAAAGTTTCATAAATTAAGCATATGTATTTCACATTTGATAAATTATACAAAAACTTAAAAACATGAGATTTTGTGGCAAACAAAAGAAAAAGTTTGGTGATCTAAGATACTGAAGTTATGGGGATATTTAGAAGATATTGTGATATGAAAATATTTGGTAAGGGAAAGATCATATTAAAACACTTAGAAATCCAAAACCGAGACTTCATTAACAATTTACGGAACTAACCGATAGATTTAACGGAAATACCAAACATGCATAAAATCCAGTTGTATAAAATCCAGTAGACTCATAATGATAAGAATTCCTAGCAATTAAATTTCTTAATTTATAGAGTTTATTTATTTGACAAACGAAAATATTAAAGTTATTCATGCTAAAATGGTAAAAATTTATAAAACCGAGTCCTTAAGCTAAAAAACATATAAAATCAAAAAGTTACTCTAAGTATATTAAAGTATTATGTGACCAAAGTTGACCCGAATAAAAGAACCCGTTAAAATCTGAGCCTCAAGCATTAAAAATACTAATACCGACAAAAACAACGTAAGATTTGAAACTCCATTAGCTAATGGCCTGGTAATGATAAAAATAAGTTAAAAATCAAATATGTTCATTTATATAATTTTCTAGGCATTTATACAAAATATACTGTTAATTTAAGTAAACTAATGGCTCACTAGAAAGAAAATAATAAACAAATTTACAAAAAAACTATAAACAAATAAAACTAATATTTTCCAATATAATATGTGACCCACAAGCCTAGATTAACTTAAAAAGTTAATAAAAATCATTAAACTTACAAATACGTCATAAAGTGCACCCGAAACGCGACCCAATCCACCATTAAATATAAAATGACCAAAGCGCCCCGCTTATGACCATAATATTTACATTCCAAAAGCTAAATGATACTCAAATAAGCTAAAATTGAAATATAAACCATCATATGGACCACTCAACGAAACCAAGTAATAAACCTCTAATGTATCTTTATAAAACGCCTAATCCGTAAACAAACTCTTGAACACGTTAAGAAAGACCTAAATGGCATGAAAACTAACTTAGTACAGTAGCTTAATCCACTTGAAACAATAAAACCCATTATAAACAATTAAAGTGTGAAATTCCAAACATGAGGGTTAAAAGTGTCAATTTAGCAAGGTTGAAGGACCAATCTTGCCAGCAAATTTAAACTTTACTGTTTTAGAACCAAACATTACCTATAATCACTATTATAATCTGAAAACATGATTTAATGACTCGATTATAACCCATGGCCAAGTCAAGACTTCAACTTCAAAGATATGAACCAAATTACAAACATGTAATTTAAATCACCTAATCGTGTAGGATAAACCTAAACTAGAGGGGTTGAGCTTAGATAAATGATTGAAATAAATCTAATGCTTATAAAATAAACTTAGGAACCGTGTCGTTCGGTAGTTCCTTAGACCAAAAATACTTACTTTAGAAACAAGCTAAGGTGAGTCTTATAACCCCCTTTTTCTACTTATACTATTTCGAGGTGGAATACACACTTTTGCAAATCATTATTATGGTAAAATGGTTACTGCACTTGTCCCCAAACATGAGCACAATCATTAACTACATTAGGAGACACGTAGTTTGTGGATAGTACTATTTGGTGAATCCCTCGTACACAATGGGCCCTTAGGATAGGGAAACCCCCTTTTGAGATTCAGTAATCATTTTATCACAAATTAGTGTAGACTAACCATGCTTAGAAGGGTACACTTAATCCTATTATAATAAGGGGTATGGGTTAGGGGATGTTCTAGCACTCGAGAGGATCACTCGAGTCTAGGTTTGATTGTGATACATTATCTCATGCACTATTACTATTGTTATCTTATTTTATGAACTCTGCTAAGTCTTGTGTCATGAAATTATGAGCTCACAATTTGGGTGTGTGTTTAAGGAGAATAATGATTTAACCAAGTGATCATGGATAGGAGTGTCCTAGTCGGATTCATGGATTTTTGCCACCACCCTATCTATTTGTTAACATTAGGAGATAATTTAGTTAAACTTTACTTACTTGGGTTTAGATAATATTTAACTAATATCTTAATTGGTGTGAATGTCATGTGGGCAATGTATCATTTGACTTGAAATATTCAAGTAATTTTTAGTAAATTCCGCTGCATTATTTGATATCAGTCGTCACAGCCGGACCCGGTCAATAGGGTATGACAAATTGGTATCAGAGCAAGGTTTCAACGAATTAGGTTCTTACCATAAGATACATAGGCTTTAACTGCGTATTAGGGAGTTAAGAAAACTAAAACGTAGACCCCCCAAGTTATGACCCAAGGGTATTTCCTATCATTTGCATTCATTCTTTAAATTCTGTAAAAAATTTAGTTTAAATTTCTGAGTTTGGTTATATTAATAATATTTACATTGCAATTTACCTTGATTGTTCATTAGATTGCAAGAAATCAGAACAAAGGATGACCATTTATATCAGTGACTCACCTGATGTCCCACCTTCGTATTACTACAAGACCACCATCCCACCACCCACGTTTGTACCAGATGTGGGTGCGGGACCCTCGAGACGCCCCCCGTCTCATGAGATTGGGGACTATGCCCCTTTCAGGCCGGAGTATGGGGACCCTAGTTGGTATCCGAAGGCCCCAAATGAGTACATAATGTCCGATCCTAACCAGGACTAGGAAATGGATTAGTCCGAAGCTTCGAAAGACACGTTTGAGTCGCTGGCGACCATCCGGGTTAGTTCCTTACGATTTGACGGTGATGAGGGCGTCGCACCTTGTCGAGGCAAACCGCACGAATGTTCGTCTGACCTGTCCCCACATTACAACAGGAATAGGGTAACTTGGTGATGGGACTGACCGGGGTGCCGCCACAACCGGTCATACCATTATTGCCACCAATTTTGTCGGCCTCACAATATCCAACTTGGCCCTATAGGCGTGACACAGTAGCGCGTCATAGTTTCCATATGGCTTTGTCGACGTACTATACCGACCCCAACACTGGGTTGGCGCGCTACTCTAGCACGTCACACCAGGTGTTTACCGACCCATCCCTATATCACTCGGGGCCACTAACGGAGGACTTTTCCATGGAGGAAGTGTGGTGTTGACACCTCGATTTGACACTCTGAAGGAAGAGAGGGATGAGATGGTTTCCCTAGTAGCAAGGATAAGGAGGAAACTCTTCCGGGCCGCTCATAAGTGTGTGCTCGACCCATGGTCTCGTTACCGCCATCGCCGCCGTTATTTATATGTCTTTGTTTATTCTATTATGTATTGTTTAACTTTTGAATAAACTATGTATTCTGTAGGACATGGGTGAATGTTCACTCATGGTACACCCAATTATACTATGGACTTATTTAAAATTTTGTACTCATAGCGGGTTTTGCTATAGATATGGCTATTTATGGTTGTTTGATGTGATGTTTTATATCCTTTATCTTGCATAATGTGATAACATGATTGATTGTTATACTATGATAACTTTATATATAAAACCCTTGAGTTTAGAACTATATATAAAATGTTTATTTTAGCTATGCCGTGGAGAAGAGGACAAGGACGTGCTCCAAATGCTATGGGTTGTATCACCACTCGATCAGGAGCTCGTACCAACCGACAAGATAAAACCATCACAGAAAACACCAATAACACTTACTGCACCAATGACAACCCCAATATTTTTCACTAGAAAGAAAATAATAAACAAATTTACAAAAGCCTATAAACAAATAAAACTAATATTTTTCAATAGAATATGATCCACAAGCCTAGATTCAACTTAAAAAGTTATTAAAATCATTAAACTTACAAATACATTATAAAGCGCACCCCAAACGCAACCGATCCATGATTAGATATAAAATGATCAAAGCACCGACCTTATAACCAAAACATTTACATTTCTGAAGCTAAAATATACCCAAATAAGCTAAAATTTAAATATAGACCATCATATGGATCACTCAACGAATCCAAGTAAGAAACCTCTAAACGTATCTCCATAGAACGCCTAAACCGGAAACAAACTCTTGGCCCGTTAAGAAATACCTAAATGTCATAAAAACTAACTTAATACAGTAGCATAATCCTCTTGAAATAATAAAACCAATTATAAATAATTAAAGTGCGAAATTCCAAACATGAGGGTTGAAAGTGTCAATTTAGCAAGGTTGAGGGACCAATCTTGGTAGCAAATTTAAACTTTACTATTTTGGAACCAAATATTACCTATACTCATTATTATAATCTAAAAACATGATTTAATGATACGATTATAACCCATGGCCAAATCAAGAGTTCAACTTCAAAGATTTGAACCAAATTACACACATGTAATGTAAACCATCTAACCGTGTAGGATAAACCTAAACTAGAGGGGTTGGGCATAGATAACTAATTGTAATGAATCTAATTCTTATAAAATGGACTTAGGAACCTTGTCAGTTAGTAGCTCCCTAGACCAAGAACACTTACTTCAGGAACAAGATAAGGTGAGTCTCATAACCCTTTTTTTAATTAAACCGTTTTAGGGTGGAACACATACTCTGTCAAATCATTATTATAGTGCAATGGTTACTGTTGTTGTCCCCAAACATGAACACAATCATTAACTCAATTAGGAGCCACGTAGTTTGTGAATAGTACTATTTGGGGAATCCCGTTCACATAATGGGCCCTTAGGACAGGAAAACTCCCCATTGAGATTCAGTAACTATTATATCACAAATTAGTGCAGATTAACCATACTTAGCAGGGCAAACTTAATCCCATAACAATAAGGGGTATTGGTTAGGGGATGTTATAGCACTCGGGAGGGTCACCCGGGTTCCAGTTTGATTATGATACATTATGTCATGAAACATTACTTTTGTTATCTTATTTTATGAATTGTGTTAAGTCTTGTGTCATAAACTTATGAGCTCACCAACATTATGTTGACATATTTTGGGTGTGTATTTTGGGAGAACAATGATTTAACCAAGTGATAATGGATAGAGTGACCTAGTCAGATTCATGGAGTATAGCCATCACCCTATCTATTTGTTAACATTAGGAGACAATTTATTTAAACTTTATGTGCTTAATATTTAACTAATATCTAAATTTGTGTGAATGCCATGTAGGCAATGGATCATCTGACTTGAAATATTTAAGTAATGTTTATTAAATTCCTCTGCATTATTTGATATTTGTCATTGTAGCCGGACCCGGTCAACGGGGGTTTGTATGTATGTTGTATGCTAAATTAATATTTCAGATTTAATGAGCATGGATCTTCGGATTCACATGTTCAGAACTTAAAAATCAAAATTAACATGGGTGTATGTGTGTGAATCAAAGAACACAAAAAATTAATGATGATAAAGATGAATTTATTGATGTTAATGATCAAAATACAAAGAAATTTATACTTGAAATATGAAAACCAAACCCACCTAAAGGATGATTTCTCAATGGGTGGTGATTTACACCATAGAAACACATATTAACATTTGCACTAGTGGGTTTCTGTTTATAGGAATTATGGAATATAACATTATTAGACATATTTTATTTATTCTTGTGGTCTTGATTTTGACTTGGCCATGTTGATTTTATCTTATATTCTTTTCTTCTTTTGTTCACCTTGGTCTCTAAATTTGTAGAATAAGATCTTTATTCGACTGTGATTATCATTTGGGAAAGTTCGGTTAACGTCTTGTTGAACTCAACAGTACTCCCCTAAACTGATGGCAAACTTTAAGCTTGAAGATCTTCTATGTCGTATATCTTCTAGATAAACTAATGTTTTGACATAATCTACTGTTTTTTTCCTTCAAATTCATTATAGCCTAATATATCTTTGCATTATAGTTCATATCACAACTTTAAGGATTAAAATGTGGTAGGTACAATGACGCTTTGAACTTCAATAAACTGCATCAAGAACATGAATATATCTTGAACACACTTCCACTCTTTTGAATCTCTAAAATGGAGATTCATAAGATGATGGTTGCAGGTACAGCTGGCATAACAGGTCATAAACGACATGATAAGACACAACATGAAAATATACGATGATCTGACATGTCAGACACGAACACGACATGAAAACTTATCGTGTCATTTTTCAAAACACGAACACAAACCTGTAAAGAAATAGGTTATACGAAATGACCTATTTAGAAACCTTTTTAGGAACACATGTAATATCACATATTTAAGAACCTATTTAATGAAATAAATTTTACCGAAGGATGAAGTTCGTAAAAGTCTTACGTCTTAAGTAACACATAAAGACATGAATACATGATCCTTAACATAACTAACTTATAATTCATAATACATTCATAAAAGTCTTACGTCTTAAGTAACACATAAAGACATGAATACATGATCCTTAACATAACTAACTTATAATTCATAATACATTCATAAAAGTCTTACGTCTTAAGTAACACATAAAGACATGAATACATGATCCTTAACATAACTAACTTATAATTCATAATACATTCATAAAAGTCTTACGTCTTAAGTAACACATAAAGACATGAATACATGATCCTTAACATAACTAACTTATAATTCATAATACATTCATAAAAGTCTTACGTCTTAAGTAACACATAAAGACATGAATACATGATCCTTAACATAACTAACTTATAATTCATAATACATTTGAAAAACCCCCATAAAAGTCAATGTCAAACAAATTTAAAACAATGTTAAGTTTCGGTTGGTCTTTCTTCTCAAAATCTTCAACAACCCCACAATATTGCCAACTTTGTAGATGATGTTCCAATTATTCAAACCTATACACAGTAATTATAATCATATTAAGCAAGGACATGAATTGATTCATAAAGTTTATTGAAAACATTAAGAGTGAATACATTAGGATTATTCACTGAGTTTGAAGCATCTGACTCGTGACTAATATCAATCAACATTATATCTTCTGTGAGCTCATCCAATTCAACTTTATCAGAACCAACCCATAAACATACACTATTAATAAAATATTATGTACAAGTAAAAGCTTATAAAAGTAAAGGGAAAAAGATATTAAAACAATCTCCAAATAACCAATCTTTTATGCATATTAGAGCCTCAATGGTATCTTTACTTAGTGAACTTCAATGTTCATTAAGTATTCTTCCACTTGCACTAAAGGTAGGCTCTGATGCAATAGTAGACACCGGAATAGTCAAAAAGACTCTTGCCATCCTTGAAAGTGTGGGATATCTAAACTTACTAGATTTACAAAAATCTAACACATCTAGCTCTGAGTTTCTATCAACTCCTGACTCCTCTAAATACAATTGTAGTTCTGACTTTTTATTAATTACAAAATTCCTTTACTTTGAAACTGATCAAGATCCTGCAAATGAATAACAAAAAATTATCAAATGAAACATCAAGAGATAATATATAAAAAATATACCTTAAGTCTTGCTTTTACTCCATAGGCATGTATTGAATCATCCCTCGTATCCTTAACCCCTTTGTTAGCATTTAAGCTACTTGCATTATTTGAAGTTGTAGATGAACTATGACCCTCATTTAACAAAACATATTCATGAAAAGTAGAATGCACTAGCTGATCAACATTTTCATATTCATTGTTTCCCTCCCTATAAACTTATGAATAACTCTAATCGATAAAGTGCAATTTGCATCTAGGATCTAAATCCATAGCTATGGCTAATGTAAGACTAAAATCAGACAAATATTTTTCAAACTTCTCCATAAGTAACTGTGTCATTTTTGCCATATACTCATCTTCTGAATTTATGCCCTTAAACAAAGTCAAATAAGCCAATATGAGGTGGTGGCTCGAAAGAAAATGATAAAACTCTCTTTTGCAAACCCATTGTTTATCAGTGTAATGCACTGTAATTGCTAGATAACCATCGGTAGCAATAGAAGTCCATAAATCTGAAGTTAAACATAGCATTCCCTGTGATTCCATAAGCATGCTTCTAACTTTTTCCTTTTCTTTCTTATGCATTTTTGATAAATCAGATCTTACTATGTTCCTAGTAATAATATTCATATTGGGTTGCAAGTATGTAAACAAATCTCTAACGCCCTTATAATCTACAAATGACAATGGTAATTCATGCCTAATCATAGCAGCCATAAGCATTTCACAAAACTTGTTTTTATCAAATCTAGACGACCTTAGTGCCATGTCACTATTAAAAAGAATTTGACCAACATCATTAAATTCATTACAAAAACAACCTGTCATGTGTCGTTTGAGATTACCTGTACCGGTCTTACAATCATATATGAAGACATGCTCACACTTGTTGCATTTGCATTAGGTCTTTCCACCAATTGAAGACTGTTTAAGTTTGGTAAATTAGTTCCACATAACAGATCTTTCTTTTAGTTTTCTCTTTGCCCCCAAACTATCCTTAACATTATTTTATATACCTTCCATAGACTCAACCTCATCATCTTCAATATCTATATTTTTGTGAACTATTCTTTTCTAGATCAACTTTAATACAATCGGAATCCATCTGCAATATATAACAGGTTGCTAAGAACATTTAACAATAAATGTAAATAATAGCAACAATAAAGGCAAATAATAACAATAATATAGTTGTATGCATGAAAGATTACCTAAAAACAGAATTAAAATGGTTGTATTAGTGTGTTACGTGTGTAGTTGTTTGCATGTTCTTTGAAACCAGTCGCGATGGACTCAGGCGAGTGGAGATGGCAACGATAGATGATGTGGTCACGATAGAGGCTACGGTCCCGAGCTCATGACGGAGGTTGTGGTACGGATGTCGTGATGAAGGCTGATGGTCTCGATGGTGGCTGGTGGAGTGGTGGTCTCAATCGTGGAAGGGTTCTCATGGTAGGGAGGGTAGCGGCGCGGGGGAGGGATGATAATGGATTGGTGGTCGGTGGTCTCGATGGTGGCTGGTGGAGTGGTGGTCTCGATCGTGGAAGGGTTCCGATGGTGGGCAGGGTAGCGGCGCCGGGAATGGACCGAGGGTAGCTGTGCTGTGCTGGGTAGGAAATTAGGATGAAAGGCTTTATGGTTTTGTTTTGAACTTTGAATAATATATATATATATATATATATAGGATCAGGATCATTACAGAACCATTTTTTATTTTCAGAACCAAAAGAACCATTGACTTACATAAATGTAAATTATAAACTATTGGTTTACATATATGTAAGTTAAACCTGGTGATTTTTAGTTGTTTTTTTATAGTTTATTGTTCATGTCTAATATACACATATGTAAAACAGGTCAAGTATTACCAGACTTAATATACATTTATGTAAATCAATGGTTCTGTAGTCCTGAAAATAAAAAGTGGTTCTGTAATGATCATAACCATATATATATATATATATAGTATCATAACCATATATATATATATATATATATATATATATA
>BJCO01744590.1:0-12981 GCA_018326465.1 Flaveria floridana | reverse complement strand
GCAATAAAACGGATGAACAAGGTCGCCTACCTGCTAGGAACGTGATTTCTCAGCTGTTGCGTGGTCTAACCGATGAAAACGAGCTCAATCGGGGTGAATTTTGTGCTAGGATGAAGAATGGGAGGAGCAGAGAGCGTAGGAGAGAAAGAGCATATTGTGGTGTGTTTGGCTGGTGGATGGGTATTTATACCCAGCCCCAGTTTGCCAATTGTCAAGTTTAGTCCCTGTACTTAGGTCCCGTGTTCCCGAATTTGTTTCGGTTGATAACGACGTAGATGGGCGAGCTATATTAATTAGGAGGATTCCTTAGGTAATCCCGTTTATGTGAATCCTCTACAAACACCCGTTTTAGCATTTTATCATAATTGTTTAACGATGTCGGTGACGGTGTTTGTATACGTTTCGAGTATTAGCGAGTACGGGTCAATGTTAACGACAACGGTTTGAATAATGTTAATCCTGAAATTACGGAGTGTCACAACTCTCTTCCTATCTTTCTTCTCATATTTTTGTTTCTATTATTGTTTTCGAGAAAACTATTATTGTTGTATACATATTTAGATCCGAATGCATTATTATTATTGTATACGTTATTGCATTGATTATAACTTGAACTACTCATGAGCTTTTAAAAGCATTTGAGTTCTTAAAAGGTAATTGGAAACATCTTAAGGATGTAAACTTTTGCACCACTAAACACATACAAAAGAATTGTAAGAAATTGTAAATGATAATTGTGATATATCAAAGAATATACATTTTTTGATAAAATCTTTGCATATGGGACAAAATTCATGTGTTAAATTTAAAATTTTATGTGCTAGAATTATTGATGATTGTATGCACATACTAAATGAAGTTTATAACTGATGGTAAATACAAAAAGCATTGACATCAAAACTTCAAGATGTGTTATATAAGTGAATATGGACTAATAATAGTCGAGGTGAGTGTAACATTATTGACTCGACGATTATCTCAGAAAGAGAAATATTAATTGATGTAGTTCCTCTATGTGCTTTTATGAAAAGAATAACATGATGTGGATAAGTATCATATTATATGTTGATGATATTATTGTATCTTCTCAATTGATGAAAAGAGTTCAAATTATTAAAGAAATAATTTGAAATGAAAGATGAAGTTATATATTTATAATTTGGTATTCTAAATTAACATTTAAGATTTATCAGTCAATCAAACTACATCAAGAGGATGATGAAACATTTAATATGGATTAAACTTGTCATTTTAAATACGTTAAAAGGTTTTCTAATTGTCATCTTTTATTAAATAAATAAAACAATATTAATCTAGAAGTTCATAGTTCATTACAATTAATACATAATTGTTTTTTCTAGTTATACATGATTAGATATATTATTTATATCGTGTCCAATGAATAGACAATGTACTATAGTAATTCAAGTATTTTTAATTATCTACAAGGTTAAGGTTGTTGATCTAAACATGAAAAGTAATTGATTTTTTTTTTTAATTTGTGAATACCAATTAGTAATCAAACCATGCATCATACACGTAAACAATTGATTTTTATTAAGTTAGTTCTCCACCTCCATGGCATTTGGTTAATATAAGCTTTCGTTTATAAATCGGCATCTCGCGTTAGAAAGCTAAACCAATCGACTTGAACCCTAGTACGTAGATGACAAAAGTATATTAAAGGGAATATGTATAATTTGTTACGTCTATAGGAGACCGTTTAAAGTGAAGGTTTTGTTTGACATCACCAAGTAAAGATAAATGTTTAAGATGAGTTATTCTAGTACTTTTGTTATTTTTAAAGTTTTTTGGCTATGATACATGTTTATATAGTTTTTGTCTAAAAGTTATTATTTTGATTTAAAATCCATGCCTATTACTAGTACTTGTTTGTTTAAAGTTTAAAATGTGGCTTAACTGCTTGAAAAGAGGTCATTGTGTAGTAAAAAAATGGACTCGTACGGTGTGCCCAATAAAAAGAGCAGGACACGAAAGAATGACCTGAAGAATAGTACTTTATACACTTAGTAGTTGGTATGTAATAGTGGTAAGATTTGTTTTTTGTAAAATTTAGAACCTCGACTATTTTTAACATGTATCTCAGGAAAAGGTGAGGGTTCTAGCAACAAAGAGAATGAGCAAGTGAACTAGAAGGCTTTTACCAGTTATCTGAATGAATAACGAGCTTTCCAAAAGTAATTATACTTTAAATGTTCGTATGAATTAAACTGAATAAGATTTAAAGTTTTAATATGTAAAAGCTTTTAGTTAAACTTTCGTTGTAGTTAAATAATATTCTTTTAGGTGGTGTTTGTTTTTTAGAAAAAGAGCTTTTAAAGCTCTTTTGTCTGCGCCAAAAAGAGCCGGGCAGATGTTTGAGGTCTGCAGAGTGTTTGTTTTTTTGAAGACGTTTCATTAAAAACGTCTGCGTGACCTCTTCTTGGAGAAGAGGTGGAACAATGTCTTCACACATCTTCTAACCTCTTCACACTTCTTATACTCCTCTCCTCTCACCCACCGCCTTCACCTCCCCCCAACCGTCGCCGCACTGCCACCGCCCTCCCCTTCGCAGCCTACCCCCTTCGACCCCCCTTCGAGCCACCTTCGCAACAGCCCATTCTTCCCCCCTTCGAGCCACCCTCGCAACAGCCCCTTTGACCCCCCTTCGAACCGGACCACAAGAAAAAGAAGAAAAACGAGAAGTTGAGATTTGTGATGACATCTGATGTAGGTCGTCATGTCATTGGAGATGGTTGCGATGGTGGACTGTGTTCATCGGTGGTGGTTGCGATGGTGGTCCGGTGGTGGCGATGGTGGTGTGATGGTTGCAACGATGTTGTGGCGGTGGAAGGTAGCGGTAGGTGATAGCGGCGGTGCGGTGGCGGGTGTGTAGCGGCGGTGTGGTGGCACGGAAGTAGCGGTGATGTGGTGGTGGCAGATTTGTGAGCAGAAATCTATTTCCCCTCGTGACAGTGGATGATGAAGATGATGGATGAAGATGATGGATGAAGATGATGGAAGAAAGAGTTTGGGAAAATGATTGGGAAAGTAAGATTGGGAAGGGTGGGGTGTGTTTGTTTTATAATAATAATAATAATAAAATAATAATAATAATAATAATAACAACAACATTGCAGATGTTAAAAACAAACAGTCTTTTTCTTGCAGACTGCAGGCGTTTGGTCCACCTCTTCTGCTACAGATGTCTGCAGATGTGGTCTGCAGACTGCAGACGTTTTACCTCTTTAGAAACAAACAGCACCTTAGTTGGACTGTGTAGATCCGACTTATGTGACACCTCGGGTTTTAGGGTGTAACATATTGGTTTGATTGTAAAACTTCTGTAGTTCTTGAAACTCACAAACACACACAAAAATATAAAAACATTCATCAACTCGCAAGTCTTAAAACGCTTAATGGCAAGCTCAAGTAACCAAAATTATGTTGGTGTTGTTTCATTTGCTGAACTAGTGGTGATGAAAATTTTATCAACAATGAGAAACCAAAATATTTGGTCAAATTTCGATTTATGTGATGTGTCAAATGGTTTGCAAAAGGATCAATGCAAGAATTGCAATACTTCTCTCAAAACAGAGACTAAATCGACTTTGAGAAGTCACTTGGATAAACATTGCAATGTGCTGAAAACCAATCAGGCTCATGATCAAGCACACATGTTATTTAAGATTGTTGATGTTTAATCAAATTTGACAATTCGTGTTTGAAAAACTAGATTTAACAAATGATCCAAGTACATTATAAACACATAAATCGTACTACTCTTACATGTAATTGTTTAAGAATATGAAATTATGCTAAAAGTAGTTAATTTAAATTAAACATAGGTGTTGACTTAATTACCGAAGTTTGGTCAATTTCACATGGTTACCCGATCATTACCTTCGCGTAGTTAATTATTAGGATAATGCCCAAATGTGAAAAATGATAAAGCGTACGATCGTGTTTAAATTATTTAGGCATACTCACACCTGGTGAAATCTATTTCGTGAAATCTATTTCATGATTCAGACAATGTAATTCAATACAAACTACAAAACAACTTCTTTCAAATAACTGATGTCTAGCACACGTTATTAACTTGGTTGTACTAGACGAACTTAATGTTCCTTAACTAAATCAATGAAAAGAAGCTTTTAAATATGTGTTACGTGATGTTTTTTTCTACTAGTATAAAAGATTAACAAAATATAAAAAGTTGTGTCACTATATTAATTCTTCAATTTTAGATCTGAATACGACGGTACATACCAGGTGGAATAGAAGTGAAAAATGTTTGAAAGCACATCACGTCAAAGAGGGAATTAAGAAATTTGTAAGCTTTCCCATCGCAAGTTGGGATGTTGATAAAACATAAACCAGTTTTCTTGAAATTTATGATCACAATTACATTTTTTAAAATTGTTCTTTGGTACTCCACCAATATAATGAGTACCGTATCAAACGATTTTAAATATGAATGTATAATTTTCCAAAAAACATTAGTTTCTTTAAAAGCAAATTTTAAAAATATTTTGGTGAGATAAATCTTGATCTAAATTGTGTGGTTACATAAAATTCTTGATTAAATATTATCATGGTTGAACATACGGTATCAAATAATTAGTGATAGAATTTAAGCGATGATGTCCTTTTTTTCTTTTTGCAAATATCACAAAATAACGTTTTCACACTTGGTTTTCAAAACATGTTTGATATATATATACAAAAATATGGTTCCATATCAGTATATCACAAGTGCAAAACACGATAGTTTCAGCGGTTACGTGGTACCTCATGTACAAATCCACCCCTAAATTTATTTAGTTCTTTAAGAAACGAAAATATTAAACGAAGAATGAGTACCACCACAAGCAGCAGGATGTATATTATAACCGATTTTTATCCACTATTAAGCCCGATGAGTTTAAAAACGTTAAAATTTTAGGGTGGCGGAAAGTATGAGAATCCTGATATCCTGTTCTTGTTGTCATAGCCCGTAATCTACTAACTGCCAAAGTTGTACATTAGTTTCGAAATCTAAATTTTCTTTTAGTTGCAAGGTCGATGTGATGAGGTGGACAACATGAACAAGTCTCGAAGGAGAGCTACGAATTACACAAAGATGGAGTAAAGATGAGAGAGACGCTTCACTTTCTAATGAGGACACTTCCACTAACTTACGATGAATCTATATGGTCTAGTAGTCACGAATTGAAGGCAGAGATTAAACACTAACAAACACGATGAAGACGTGGACGATTATGCATCAAAAAGATAAAAGTCTTGGAATTGATTATTCAATCAAAAATATTAATTTCATAAAAATATCTAGTACCCGAACCGGTTATTGAGGAAACCGATTATTAAACAAGTTGACTTTAATTGCATCGGTTAATACTCAAGCGTTTTGAAAAAAATAATATAGGCTCCTCTAATGATTTAAATCTCAATGTGAACAAAAATAATATAGATTTTAGGGGTATGTTTAATGAGTATGTGTATGTGTGAAACTGTTACGATGAAAAGAAAGAGATAGAACAGACGGAGAGACTCAAATCTTTTTTCATCGATAACCAACTGATTACATCCTTCGGCTATTTAACCGAATTAACGACTAGCAGAATTCGTTATACTAAATTTTACAATTGTAAACAATACATCCCTATATTATGCGAAAGAGACATAAATGGCCCTTCTACTTATTAATTCGTAACAATACTCCCCCATATAAGATTCTTGGCCTCAAGAATCGATTGAAAACTCCGGATATCGTTGCATGACTTCTTCTGCCAATTCCCACGAAGCATCATGCAATGGTAAATCTTTCCATTGAACCAAGAATTTAACCACTGGTTTGTTGCCCATACGAGCTAACTTCCTGTCCAAAATACGAAGAGGGGCTAATGAAGGTACTTGACCTGTAGGTAATGGAATCATCTGTGTGTCAGGTCCCATTGCCTTTTTTAACAAAGAAACATGGAAGGTATGATGCAATTGTGCTTTCGCAGGAAGATCCAACTTATACGCGACTTCCCCAACTTTAGCAAGAATTTGGAAAGGACCATAATACTTTGGAGAAAGCTTAGAGTACTTGTGCAAACGGATAGTAGATTGTACATAAGGGTGGAGTTTCAGATAAACCCAATCTCCAATTTCAAAAGATCTTTCTGTACGGTGTGAGTCTACCAATTGTTTCATCTGATTGCGAGCACGTTCCAAAGAATGTTTCAATAATTGTAACATGTCTTCTCGCTGATTGAATAACTCCTCAATAGCTGCAACTTTGGAAGTGGAAGGAAAATGAGGAGTATGAATAGGAGGATCAATGTCAAATAATGCCTTGAAAGGAGACATGTTGATAGTAGAATGCCATGAAGTGTTATACCACCATTGGGCTAAAGACAACCAACGAACCCAAGAAGTAGGAGCAGCCATTGTCATACACCTCAGATAAGTTTCTAAACATCGATCACCACTTCAGTCTGGCCATCCGATTGAGGGTGATAAGCAGTAGATAAGGACTGATTAATGCCTTGTAAATGTAAGAACTCCTTCTAAAAATGACTTAGAAATAAGGGGTCCCTATCAGATACAATGGTTTGGGGACAACCATGTATCTTAAAAACATTATCAAGCACCAGTTGGGCCACCTTAGATGCTGAGTATGGATATTTCAATGCAAGAAAGTGAGCATATTTAGTAAGTCTATCCACCACCACAAGGATAGAGTCAAAGCCTTGAGAGGGAGGTAATCCACCAATAAAATCCATTGACACATCTGAAAAAATAGAGGTAGGAACGGGCAAAGGGCAAAGGAGACCAGGAGAAGCCACTGCCTCATATTTTGCTTTTTGACAAATGGAACATGCCTTAATAAAAACCTTGATGTCTTTAGTAGCCCCTTTCCAATAAAACATGGATTTAAATCTTTGAGTGGTAGCATGAATGCCATAATGACCCGCTTAAGGAGAAGTGTGGCAACAAGATAAAAGGTCATTCCTTAATTGATCATGTTTAGGAATCCAAAACTTACTCTTTCTGAGCAGGCTTTGACCATCCCAAGAAAAATGAGGAACCTCCACTCCATGTGTGAGTTTATGAATAAGATCTTGAGATTGAGAATCAGATTGCCAACTATATTGTAGTTGTTGGAATAGAAGGGGTTGAATAGTAGAGACACTTAAAGAGAATAAGGCTGATCTATGTAAGCGAGATAGAGCATCAACAGCTCCATTATCATCACCCTTTTTGTAAACAATATCATAGTCATACCCCATGAGTTTATTTAACCATGTATGTTGAAGAGGAGTGGTAATCTTTTGTTCTAAAAGATGTTTTAGGCTCTTCTGATCTCTGCGAATAGTAAAATGCCTGAGAATCAAATATTGGTGCCAATGTTTCACAACCATAAGAATAGCAAGCAGTTCTTTCTCATAAACAGAAAGAACACTTTGGCGGTTGGTTAATGCTTTACTGACAAATGCTAAGGGATGATTGTCTTGCATCAAGACAGCACCAAGCCCTTTTGAAGAAGCATCAGTCTCCAATACGAATTCCTTAGACCAATTTAGAAGAGCCAAAACTAGAGCATTCATCATAGCTTGCTTAAGTTGTTTAAAGGCTGATTGAGCAGCTGGAGACCATTTGAATGCATCTTTTTTAAGTAATGCAGTCAATGGCTTAGCTATAAAGCCATAAGAAGATATGAATCTTCTATAATACCTAGTGAGTCCAAGAAATTCTCTTAGCTGCTTAACAATAGAAGGAATAGGCTATTCTTGTATAACTACTATCTTAGATTGATCAGTGGATACACCTTCTTTAGAAATAACATGGCCCAAGTATTCAACTTTGGTGCCTGCAAAACTACACTTAGATTGCTTTGCAAATAGCTGATGGGTTCTGAGTAATTGTAGCACTTCTTTTAAATCAGCTACATGCTGTTGTAAGGTTTTGCTATACACCAATATATCATCAAAAAAGATAAGAACCTTCTTCCTCAATAGATGTTGGAAAACTGAGTTCATAAGACCCTGAAAAGTGGCTGGGGCATTGGTCAACCCGAAGGGAAGTACTAAGAACTCAAATAGTCCTTGGTGTGTTCTAAAGGCTGTTTTATGGATATCATCAGGATGCATACGAATTTGATGATATCCAGACCTCAAATCCAACTTAGTGAAAACTTCAGCCCCACCCAATTCCTCTAATAATTCTTCAATCAAAGGTATGGGGAATCTATTTTTGACTGTGTTATCATTAAGTTTCCGATAATCCACACAAAGCCTCCATGTACCATCTTTCTTTTTGACTAAAACAACAGGTGAAGCAAAGGAGCTCACACTGTCCCGTATGATTCCTAATTTTTTCATCTCTTACTCCATCTTCTCAATAATATCTTTCTGGCCCATAGGATAACGATATGCTCTTTGATTAATGGAAGTGGATTCATCAATTAGTTTAATCTTGTGGTCACAAGATCTCTGTGGTGGTAAAGAAGTTGGAGTTTGAAATACATCCTCAAATTCTTTCAAGAGTTCAGCAATCTGATCATTCTTAACAACCTCAAACACTTTAGATTGATGTTGAAACACACCATCATCTGAACTTTGGATACTAAAGAGCTGAGACTGAATAATTGAGCAATCCTTTTTGTAACAAGGAAGCCATTTTTTCTGCTGAACAAAGAGAAACCTTCTTACTATCAGTGCCCTTAAGTATGAACACTTGATCATTGACTGGAAACTGCATGGTCAATGATTTGAAATTCCATATGATATCGTTTAAGCTTTGCAGCCATTGTATTCCCAACACCATGTCATAATTCTCTAAAGGAATTAAAAAACATCTGCCTTAAACCAGATGCCTTGCATTAACCATTGAAAGTCTTGACAAAGGGTAGTACATGGTAACTTATTACCATTAGCCATAGTTACAGACATAGATGTTACAGGCTTGGTTGGGCATTGAAGCTTAGATGCCAATCGTGAATCTAAGAAGTTATGAGTGGAACCCGAGTCAATCAAGATCTGTAATTGTCTTGTTCCAATAGTACTAATGACCTTCATGGTAGAATAAGAGGGAACCCCCATAATAGCATGAATAGAAATATGAGGATCCATTTACATGGATTGTAACTCTTTCAATTCATTAACCAATGAATCACAAACTTCATCATTAGATCCAATCTCTAAAACATATAATTTTTTGAACTTACAATTATGTGTTGGAGAGTACTTCTCGGTGCACCAAAAACATTCACCTCTTGCTCTCTTTTCCTCAACTTCTTTTGTAGAGACTTTCCTAATTGGCTTGATCATTTTGGAAGTTGATGGAGTAGGTAATAAGGATAGTGTAGCAGTGGGAACAGATGGATTAGAAGTGGGGGGCTTGTATGGTGTATTGGTGAGTTTAGGGGTAGAATTGGTTGATGAATAGGTGGTAATGGTTTTCTTCAGATCTTTGCCACCAAATAGGGTTGAATAGACTACTTCTTGCTGCTTGGCCATGGCAATGGCATCTCTCAAGGTTTTAGGTTTGAAAATCTTAACCAAACAACGAATTTCAGGCTTAAGACCAGCAATGAACAAGCCTGCAGCATAATCTTCACAAAGTTTTACTCTATTCAACAATGCATCAAATGCATCACAATATTCATGTAATGAACCCGTCTGATGAAGATTCTTCAACTCTTCAATAGGTTCTTCCGAAAGTCTGGTGGAAAACCTATTCATAATGGAACGAACATAATCTTCCCAAGGAATATCTTCAATTTCTCGATTTTGACTTGTAACATAACCTTGATGCCATTGCAATGCAACACCTTCAAGATTGACTACTGCATAATGGACCTTCATGTTCGTCGGAGTTCTATCGACCGCGAAGAAATGATTACATTTGTAAATCCAACCTTCTACGTCTTCGCCATCGAACTTAGGAAAATCCAAACGTCCTAATCGAACAAGTCGTTGTTCATGATGATCACTGCCTCTGGTATTCTTTTCCAACAATTCCTTGATTGAACCGATTTGCAGACAAACTTCCGCCATTTGGATCTGCAAATTTTTGATGTGATCAGTGTTCTCTTCAAGGATCAATTGTTGAAGCTGGATGGATTGCGAGTTTTCCTTCGAAATCTTCTCTAATTTCTCCATTTCTTGCTGACGAGTGGTTGTCATTCACGTCGGAATTCACCTGGTGAGTTGCCGGAGCTCCGATGAGGATTGAGAGCTCTGAGACCAATGTTACGATGAAAGAAAGAGATAGAACAGAGGGAGAGACTCAAATCATTTTTCATCGATAACCAACTGATTACATCCTTCGGCTATTTAACCGAATTAACGACTAACAGAATTCGTTATACTAAATTTTACAATTGTAAACAATACATCCCTGTATTATGCGAAAGAGACATAAATGGCCCTTCTACTTATTAATTCGTAACAGAAACCGTTGTTGAAAAAAAGTAATCAATTTCATGTAAATTGATCCGACCAAATCTATCGTTTTGATTATCTTCTTAACCGGTTCATACATCCTTGCATCGAAACATATTGCTTCAGTATGACATTAATATTCCTTGTGAGTTTTATAAATACACCAAGACTTTTATGGTCAATTCAATAAAAGAGAATTAGGTTATGTAATTTGCAGATCACTTCAATTAACATAAGCCATACTGTTGTTATTTAATAAACTTGATTTGTTTTAATAAAATATTAATTAGGTGGTTTTGGTTGTAGTGCATGAAAGAGTAGGTTGAAAATTCAAACTCAACCATTTTTAAATCCATTCGCGGCGATGATGATGATGTGAGGAGTTGGGTACATTCTATCATACTTCTTAAGGGAGGAGGGGGCATTCTCGGGTACCTATTCGGGTAGGCGGGTATCTGCTTGGTACATCGCAGCCACCCTTGCGGGTACCCTGGCGGATAGTCTGGCTCAGGTTGTAGTAGCCGATTGGTAGCCGCGAAAATGACGACTATAAAGCCGTTATTTTCGACCTTTAATTTCAGAAAGTAAACTTATAAATACTCACATACATACACATTATTATTTACACAAACTCAAACAAAATCATACAAACACAACGACTACACAAACACAACAATGTCTGATGAGTTTTTAAATTTGTACATTCCCGAAGACGATTTAGATTCGTTGAATTTAAATGATAACAGTTCATATTTTATGAAAAATCTTGTCAACAAAGCTCTGGAGGATACGACAAATACTTCTTCTAAAAAAATATGCATTGCTCACTTCGACAAATCTTGACGGTAACGCTCTTTCGGAAATATATGATCAAGATACATATTTTCGACTTCGATATGACCTTGTCGAACATCTTTCAAGTTTAGATCTAGCGTACCTCGTTTCGGACAATGAATAGGTTAATTTTAATATTGTAATGTTTTAGTTTTAATTATGTACTATTTTTATTTTTAATTATGTAATCTTTTATTTTTAATTATGTAATTTTTTATTTTTAATTATATAATTTTTAATTTTTAGTAAAAGTTAATTTTCTTTTTAAATTATTTAAATGTCAAAATAAAAGTTTCAGGGTAGTCTACGGTTGCATTTCAAGCATTTTAAGTGTTTTAGGGTAGTTCAGTGTACTTGTGACGTGATAGTGTGTGATTGGTGGATTTTAAGGTAGTTCAGAGTATCTTAGGCGCCCCCTCCTCTCTTATTTCTTGAGAGTCTTGAGGTTAATAAGGAATTTGATCTTTGAATTTTGATAATGAGAAGTTATCCATAAGCAAACTCTTCATTAAAGTCAAGGTGATTACATTCTTATACTTTTAAAAAATAAGTAGTAAAGTTTTGAAGTGCCCATTGAAGAATATTTTTAGAAATGGGTAGGTTTTATTTTGTGTTTAGGTATCTCCATTATGGTAATATTTCACTTCTTTTTATGTTTATTTTGTTGTAATTTTTAAGGTTTTAGCTTATGATTCGTCATTTAAAAATATTCGTCGTTTAAAAAAAACTATTTGCATCTCTAATATTTTGATTTTGACTGCTTTGAACTGTAATATTGCGATTTTGACTAGTCACCTCCACCGGTCATTTCTTTGACCACCCCAACCAGTCATCTCCG
Source organism: Flaveria floridana (assembly GCA_018326465.1). Lineage (NCBI taxonomy): Eukaryota > Viridiplantae > Streptophyta > Magnoliopsida > Asterales > Asteraceae > Flaveria > Flaveria floridana. The sequence continues at coordinate 873 of BJCO01744590.1, read as the reverse complement.
CCGACCACCCCCATCGGTTATCTCCTCCAGTTGCCGCCATAGTCCTCTACTCTTTTTTTTTCAAATTATAATCAAAAGAAACCGCTAGATCTCGATCATTACATCGCTATTCATCATATGAAGACACCAAATCTACGATCACCGTGACAACACGAATGCAAGAATAGACAAATCTTACTCAAAGGGTTAAGCGAATACAAAAAAATTTATAAGAAGAAATGTTTTACTAGCCCTAAGCATGGCTTGTTGTAAGAAACCATGCCAAATAGGAACCCATAAATGTTATGTCTACTGAGTTTGGTACTCATGCAATAAACAGGCTAAAACTTTAGAATTGGCCCAATGCATAAGCTCAAATGAGCCGTTACAAGTCCCCTTTCCGACCTCAACAAAAACGTGAGGATTGGACCAAGACGTAACATGTCACACCCCAACCTTGATGGCGGAATCGTCGAGATGTGAGGGTTAAGATTGTTCACATCCACATAACGCTATCTTTAAATGAAAATAATATTATCATAAGTTTCAAATACAAATACAACCATAAGTCTTAACATGAAATAAGTCAAATCATAACACAAAAGTAATCCAAAACTTTTTATTCTTTAATCTAGGTCTAAATCCTAGTTTATTGCAAGCTTCAAATGAAGACTTCAAACTTGGGCATTTCCTGAAACATGTTAAAATAAAGGGTCAACTATAAAGTTGGTGAGTTTCCAAGGGTTTCACATACATAATATACCAAAGATTACAAGTAGCAATTCATGTCATAGGTTATGAATTAGCAAGTTTATAGAACACATATAGTACAATCAAACCTCGACTTGATTACAAGTTTATATGATTGGCTAAGTGTATTTGGTTCCCATGATG
>BJCO01744589.1:0-10727 GCA_018326465.1 Flaveria floridana | reverse complement strand
ATGTTATGATGTATGATTGATGCTTATGTATGATGGTATGTATGATGTATGTTATGTATGTATGATGCCTTGTATGATGATGTTGTATGTTTATTATGTTCCTTGCTTTACTTGATTGTCTTCCTGTGGCTTTCCTTGCATATTAATGAATGAACGAAAAGTATTATGTAATGTAAAGTGGAAGATAATGAAAAGAGGAATGTAACAAATGAATGCATGCATTAATGAACGAATGAATGTAAGAAAGGCTTCCAAGCAAATGTAAGGAGGTGCACACCCAATGAAGGTGTTAGCTCAACGGTGTGAGGGTTAGGTACCCCAAAGGATGCACACTGGGGTCCAATATTTGTGATTGACCATATGTATGGGATCCTTGCTGCTTACCCTAGGTGACTGGATTAGCTTCGTGCACAATGTTCGTGATTTAATTACCACAGGTCCAGCACCAGCACTCGTGCACAATGTTCGGGGTATAGCGCATGGCATTGATCCAAAATGAAGGAGGAAAGATAAGTGGTGCATGTCCTTACCCTAGGTGACTGGATCAGCTTCGTGCACAATGTTCTTGATTTAATTACCACAGGTCCAGCACCAGCACTCGTGCACAATGTTCGTGATATTATACATGTCATCAAAAGTAATGAACGTATGAATGAACGTAACAAACGTACGAATGAATGTAATGAATGTATGAATGAAAGTAAGAGACGTACGAATGAAAGAAAGAGTTTATGAATGAATGTGAATGAAAGTAACGAATGTGAAAGTCAACAATGTACGGTAAATGAACGAAAGCTAATGAATGAATGATGAAGATAAAAATGATATTATCTATGTGTACGTATATTATGTGACCGCATGTATGTAAAGAACGGTTTAACGAAACAAAAGTATGTTTTATTATAAAACTAGAACTCACTCAGTAACGCTTACTTTTTATGTGTTTCCAGTTGGTAGGTAGTGTTGCTGAGGATGGCACAAGGCGGCTACTCGGTTCTTTTAGGATGGCATTCTTTTGTTTAATGCTTTTGTATTGTAATGCAAACAAATGATATTTTTATATAATGAGTGTTGTATTACTTTGCAAAAGCGTTTATAGTAAAAATGAAAAGTTATTACCAAAGTTTCCGCTGCATGATTTTAGTAAAGACTAAATAATGATATGTTTTAAGTGTGATGATGACCAGCTGTGAGGTGCCCGGAAATGGAGCCTTACACTTAACAACTTTCAACTATCATCTCTGAAGACTAACCCACCCATACAAGTTGATGATATCCTCATGCTTTTGTCAACTGTAGATTAAGGTCTTAGACTCTATAACTTTCTACTTTCTACTTTTATCCTTTTTGTAATAGATAAGGATTGAGCTATGTCATATCATAGTCACTAGTTAAAAGGCAATCTGCCTTTTGATTTACATTGATCTTGTTATCAAGATTAGTGTTCTAGCAGGCCTTTAAAGTATGGCCGACTGTAAGATGTAGTATAAAGTATCTCATGTTTCAGTCCTTTGGACTAAGCCTTGTAACATGTGTAAAACACTTAAGTGCAATATACATCATTCTTGAAAAACAATTACTTATATTCTTCTTGTGTTCTTTACATTTGTTCTTTGTTTCATTTAGTTGGTTCTCTATTTGATCTGTTAAGTGTTCTTGCTCTCCAACCTTGTGAAACTTTTGCATTGCTCCCCAGCACCAGTCCTGCAATTGGTATTAGAGATTTTTAGACTCTTGATTATGAGATCTCACCATCTTAAAATTCTCTTTAGTTTCATAAAACATGTGCCAACTCAAATGACAGCTCTCACTAAGGCTGAAATGGAAATCGGTATCATGACAAAATATCCACTGATCACTTCTGATGACTTTGATACTTGGCACCAAGGAATGGAAGGCTTCATCAAGTCTCAAGACAGCAGGATGTGGATATCTATCATCTCAGGACCTCACATCCTAGGAACCTCTTCAGCCACTCCTAGAGGTAGGATGATTCCAAAGGAAGTGGGTGACTATATAAGGAAGATTAGAGGAAGATTGATATAGATCAGAAAGCCATGACTGCTTTCCAAACTTCTCTTCCCAACTCTATATTTAGAGGCCTCAAGAAGTGCCAAAACTACTAAGTAGCTCTAGGATGCATTGAGCTTATGTATAAGGGGTCTGATGAAGCTAAAGAAAATAAGAAGGACCTCATGAAGTAGTAGTTTGAAAACTTCACCTGCAAATCAGGTGAAACTATGACTCAATAATACCTTAGGTATGCTGAGATTATAGATACTCTCACGGATGTTAGTGTTAAGCTTGAGAAAAGGGACATTATGTGGAAGTTCATGTTTAATCTTCCCAGACAATGGACTCATTACTGTGTGGCCATTAAGAGAACTAAAAACCTCTCCGTCCTTACTTTCATTAAGCTGTATGGTGTCCTTAGTGGCTACCAGATGGAAATGAACATGCAGTATCCATCTAGCAGCTCTTCCAGCAATCAACAGAGTTCAGCCCTTCATATGGTTGTAAGGGATAGTAGAGAACCATATTATCATCTTATCTACAACCCTGACAACTTATGAAAGGGCCCTTTCATCACCTTCCATGAGACACCAAGGGAGAGCTACATCCAAGGAAGCCCATTCTAAGAGACAAACTCATCTCAAGACTTTGTATCTACTGATGAAAGTTATGGCAACTTTCTCTTTATTCTTGAAGACTTGGATTTTATCCATTCATATGACTTGGAGTGTATGGAGATAGTCTAGTAAAGGGCTCTTCTCACTTATAGAGCCAAGAAATTCTATAAGAGAACCGGAAGAAAGTTTCCCAGTAATGTAACCAGTGGAAAGTTTGGACTGGATAAAAGCAAAGTGAAGTGTTACAGTTGTAACTAGATGGAACACTTTGCTAGGGTGTGCAAGGCACCAAGGACTAATGGTAGCCAAGCACAATCCAGACCAAGCTATACTGATACAGGTCCCAGATCTAAAAAGCCAAGCTAACCAAAACAACAAAATGTTATTGATGTTGAATAAGGAGGCTTTGACTGGAGCTTTCAAGTAGAGGATGTTTCTTCTAATCAAGGATTGATGGCTGACCATGAAGAAGCCAAGCTATTATAACATCTCTATATACCTAAATGCATTACTAAAGTAAGCATGTATAGGTCCTATAACCTGGAAGTGAGATCTGTCCTTGAATTTTTGAATATTTTAAAAGCTGATTTCAAGAGATGTGAAAAAGAGTATAAACTTACAATAGAAGATTTAGAGAAAACAATTTTAATCTTAATCATGAGGACATAAATTACAAGACTCAAATTAAAGATCTCATTACGAAGTTAATTGAATGCCAGGCTTAGCTTATGATCAGTAAAGCCATGGCATAAAAGTGTGTTCTTGAAGAGGTAACCTTCAAATTTCATCATATCCTCATCCATGCATGTAAGTTCAAGTGAGATAGCTCTTTCACACACATTACTATCTGTAAGATCTCCAAGGTGTGAAACTAGTCAACATGAGCTGCCCCTTATTGACCTATCCAAGAGGAGGATAAAGATAAAGAGGGGATACTGAAGAATGAATCTATAGTAAGTGAGGAGGATCATCCTAAGAAGGTTCACTATGCTCTAGGAGAGAAGAAAGAACCAAGGATGGCCAAGCCGGCTAGGAGGAATTTGATCAGGGCAACAACCTAAGAGATCAAGGCCACTTTCAACTCTAAGCAAAAACAAGTCTTTATTTCTGCTGGATTTGAAGTGGTTAAGACTGATGACTCAACTATGGACTCTAGTATCAGGAGTCCTAGTTCAAGTTCAAACCATCTTGGTCATGAAAAGAAGGTTGATCAAATGTGCACCATTACTGCATAGCCTGAATAATCCAGTTCCAAGAGCAAGTCTCACCCTAAGAATCCTACTACGTTATCTATAAAGATGAAGAAGGAAGTGGAAACAGATCAAGCTTATCCTTCTCCTCAGAAGAAGACCGTCAGAATTATACCAGTTGAATGCATCATGTGTGGTGATGCTACTCATTTTGCTAAGGATTATATGTACAATCCCAAGAGTACCATACATATGAACAAGTAGAAAACTTCTGAGAGGAAGAAGAAGAAGACAGTTTTGAAAGGAAAATCACTTTCCTTCATAAACTCCAAGGTGATCAAGAAGAAGATAGGTAGAAAATGGCTTTCAGAAGAAATTTTGGTCTCAAAAGAAAGCAATGCTTACAAAGTACTAAAGTCTACTAGGATGGATGCAAAAGCTTTCAAAGGTTCAGTCTCCAAAACTTCCAAAATCATCAAAACTTCTGAAGTTTTGAAGGCCAAGTCTAATCTTCCAAAGATGGTGTGGAATACGAAGGAAGGCCATATGACTGAAGGTTCTTCATCAACCATAGCTAAGGATCCTCAAACCTTGCATATAGTATCAATAACTGTTAAACTATCTTCAGTTCATCTTGATGAGCCCAAGACTAGCAAGGCTTAGGTTTTTAAATGTAACTAACCCTCTTTTTTCATATGCGGGAATAACTAATGACCAAAAGAAATGTATGGATCATTGATCATGGCTGTTCAAGGCACATGATAGGAAATGGCTCTTTGCTTCAGAACTTTAAGAAAATTGACGAAGGTCCAGTTGCTTTTGGTGGAGAATCAGGTGGTCACATCACAGGAAGGGGAAGGGTCACAAATGATAAGCTCAACATTAAGAAGGTAAACTATGTTAAAGAGCTTGGATACAATCTTTTGAGTGTATCATAATTTTATGACTAGAGACACAACATGCTCTTCACTGAGTATGAGTGCATTGTTCTCCAGCCTGGGGTGGTCATTCCTCTAGAGCATATCCTTCTTAGAGCCCCCTGGAAAGGGAACATGTACAAGATGGATTTGCAGGAAACCTCCCCATCCGAAGAAGTTTCTTGTTTTCTATCTAAAGACAATAGTGATGAGTCTTTCCTCTAGCATAAAAGAATGTGCAAAGGATTTATGCTTATTGGATTAATATCACTACATGAAGTATCAAAGTGTTCATATTGAATTCATGTTTATTAAAGCAATTATACCTTGTTTAAAATTTGAGCTCTGAGAGATCAATGGGTTATTAGTAAAAAATTTAAGTTAAACAAGAAATGAGGTGTTATTTTGTACTTCTTGAGGTCAAGAACTCTCTATAGAGGGAGTATTATTACACGTTAAATAAGTAGATGGACTACATGGTAATTATTTCATAGCATATGGTGTTGTTAATTGCGTTGTTTTCTCAAACATAGTATGAATATAATGAAAGTAGGAATTGATTTGAGGGTTTATCTTATTCATTCTCTATGCACAACATTTCAGCTTCTCCCTAGACTATATGCAAACCTAAAGCTAAGTCAAGTAGCAGGTATATCCTTGTCACTTTTTGATAACATTTCCTTCCAACTTTTAATGAAACTTTTCCATCTAACACTTATATTAGCTTATATTTTATTCAGGTTAGTTATGTATATATATATTATTAAGTTTTTATTATTTTGTAAGATTTTCAAACCCTTTGACCAGTTATAAATAACCTTCTAATCTGGATTATGTTTTAGAAACAATTTGAGATAAGATTTTGAATTTCAAATCAATTTGTTGCTATGATTTTTGATTCATTATCATTTGAAATTTGTATTCAAATAGGATATGCATTTTTTGCTTTTCTTATTTTTATTAGGGAATGGACAAAATAAAAAAGGTTGTGAATTTAAAAAATGTAAGAAGTAACTATGAACTAGGCTCAGAGTTAAGGAGAATGGGTGCTGCTCCTAATCTGGGATAGATGAAGCTTGATTTCTTTAAAATAGTAAGAAAACCTCTGTTGGCTTCTCAGGGGTAGAAACAATCGTAGTCCTAAAAATGTTATAGCTTATTGCTTAAGGTAAAAACTTGACAACATCAGTCAATGCTGAACCCACACCACCTACATCTGCACCACCTAAACATCCATAAATAACCATCACCTACTCAAAAAAATACAAAAGAACCCATGCTCAGTCTATTCAGATTGAGCGGGCCCCTATATAATTACCCATGTAGGAGGAAGTGGAACCTAGAGCTCACACTACCCCCTGTGGAGCAAACCACTCCCATTACTTGAATGATTAGTGCTGAGGTTCCTCATGCTCAACCTAATAAGCTCATTTCCCAAGCCTCAAGCATTCACTCTAAGTATTAAAATGAAGATGATCAACCTTCAAGGGACAACTACCAGCCCCAGCCTCTAGATCTAAAGCAACCAATCCCTGACCTTTAATACTATGATGATGAGGATATGGGTTTTAGTGCATATCATGAGCCTCTCTTCTCCTCCCCTGCTCATCAAGAGATGAGTGCTCTTTAAACACCCATATCCAACCCACATAATCCACCCTTAACTAAGGTGGACTTCCCTAAACATGTTCAGTAAGTCCATAGGAAGAGGCTCTCACTTTTACAAGTGATTATACCATTAAGACCTCAACCATGGCAATCCATCCCCCTGACACTTCTATTGAAGCTGTCATGGAGCAAGGGAAATCCAATAGCCAAGAACCACAAGCGGGAAATTACTTTGGTTATGTCCTCTCATCCCCCCATGATTCTTCTAATTAAGATGAGAGTAGTCTGCAACTAAAGGTGCAAAAACTGTCAAAAACATGTACCTATTTAGTTTCAAAGGTAAGTCACGTGGAATCTCAGGTGGCTACCTTACAAGATTCACATGGTTTTTCTTTATAGAAACTAAAGATGAAAATATTAAAATTACAAAATCATTTGTAATTTAACTTGAAAATCAAATTAATCAAAAGGTTAAAATTATCATGTGTGATCAGGGAACTGAATTTAAAACCACACTCTTGATTTTTTTTATGAATTTAAAGGTATTGCTAGACAGTATAGTGGTCATAGAACTTCTTAGAAAAACAGAGTTGCTGAGAGACGAAATAGGAAACTTATTGAGCCTGTAACGACCATTGTGTCTGACTCTGAACACCTGTAATATTTTGGGTTGAAGTAGTCAACGCCGCGTGCTATGTTTAGAACAGGGTGTTAATGGTTAAGACACATAGGAAGAACTCCTATTTATTATGGCATAAGAGAAGAACATTCATAGGGTTCTTAAGATCTTTTATATGTCCATGCACCCTTCTAAATAACAAAGATCACTTATCCATATTTGCTGAGAAATCCGTAGATAGGTTACTTTATAGGATACTCAACATAAGGTAAAGCTTACAAAGTATACAACAAAGTTGACAATATCATTGAGTAATCTAAAAATGCCATATTTAATGAAAATTGCTCAAATAGTATTGGAAATACCCAAAGTTGGATGTTTGATCTGAATGGATACACAAATGCTTTTAACCATTTGCATGAGAATATTTCAGGAGACTCACTCAACATATCAATAGACACAAATCACAAATACTGAAGACTACAAAGTTGATATATCTCATACGCACACTCATAATAGATCAACTATTGATCCAGTTCAGCCTCATTCAGGATAGCAGATGATAGTACCATAAATGATGTAAACCAACTGTCACTTACTCATGATATATCATCAGATGAGGATTCTCATGATCATTGTTGTACTAGACAATCTCTTGAAAAGAAACCAAGTATGGAAAAAACTAAAGAAGGAGTCACTCAAAATGATACATCTGCCAAACTTCTTAAAACAAATTCCAATTTGGATTTATCTCAACAACTCTAGGTGATCTCAAAACTAAGAATTCAGAAAGAGCACCTAGTTGAAAATGTTATTGGAAGTGTTAATGCTGAAGTCTATACATGAAGCAAAACATATGAGGCAGACATCTTTTTATTCTCATGCTTCATTTCTCAACTATAACAAAGGAAAATAGATGAAGCTTTAAGAGATAACAACAGGGTAGAAGCTATGCAAGAGGAGCTTCTTTAGTTTGATAAACAGAAGGTTTGGAAACTATGTGCACTTCCTTAACGAAAGATTGCAATAGGAATCAAATAGATTTTAAGAAACAAGAAGGATGACTAGGGTATTTTTATCAAGAATAAAGCAAGACTTGTGGTACAAGGATACATACAAGAATAAGGGATTTCTTATGATGAAGTCTTTTCTCTTATGGCCAGGCTTAAAGCAATCAGAATTTTTCTTGCATTTGCTGCCTTAAAAGACTTTAAGATGTTTTAGATGGATGTCAAAGTGCATTTCTTTATGGGGAGATAGATGAAGAATTTTATGTCCGTTAACCACCTGGGTTTGAAGATCTTAAGTATCTAGATTATGTATGCAAACTTGATAAATCTCTCTATGGGCTTCATTAGGCTCCTAGGAAATGGTATGAGACACTCTCTACCTTTCATCTGAGAAACGAATCCACTACAGGATCCCATAGATAAAATTCTCTTCATAAAGAAAGTTGATTGGGATATCTTCTTAGTGCAAGAATATGTGGATGACATTACATTTGGTTCAACAAATAAGAGATTATGTACGTACTTTGAGAGTCTCATTAAGTCCAAGTTTGAGATGAGCTCAATAGGAGAACTCACCTTTTTCTTGAGACTACAAGTGAAACAAATACCTCATGTGATCTTTATAAATCAATATACGTATGTTCAAGATATCTTAGTGAGATTTCAAGCTACTTATGCTAAAGTTACTAAAACTTCTATGTCTAGAACATGTTCTTTAACTTCTAGTCTTGAGAGGGAAGCATTTGATCAGCAACAGTATGTTAGATCTAGATTCAATAGGTCTAGATTCATTGTATAGGCTTAGAACTTTAATCATCTCATGTAATAAACTCTTGTAGATATTTATCCTTTTGTATGCAATATGTGTATAGGTTAACCCAAATAACTATGTGTTGATTTATATGTGTGATTGTAGGAAAGACCATCATACTTGGTCAATTTTGAAAATTGACTAAGTGTAAGAACTATATACGGATGAACAATCTGTATTTCCGTAGATATTCTACTGCAACAACAAGCAATTGTGCATCCGAGGATCTCCTGTGGAAGAACAACTAGCTATGGATGAAATCCTAAGTACTGACTCCTACGGAAGACCAAAGTCCTACGGAAGGCTAAACTACTACGGAAGGCCAAAGTCCTACGAAAGGCTCAAGTCCTGCGGAAGAACAATATACTTGCATGTACTACACCAAGTACATCAAGTCAAAAAGAAGATCTCACTGAGGTGGTCATAAAGTGAACATCTGCGGACGACTTTACTTTAGTTAGAAATCATCACATCAAGAATATTCTCTGAGTAACTTTCTTACCACGATAAGAAAGTTACTGTTACCCTAAAAGTAAATCCATTAGCCTATAAATACAAGGCATAGGAGCACACTTTTAGGCACCGATCATAACCTAACAAATCAACCAACAAACCCTAGCAACCATAACAACAATCATAGCAATACACACCAATTTATCATTAGAATCCTAGCAATAAATAATAGCAATCAATCAATCATCATTTGTTCAATTGTAATCATTATTCAGTATTAATGGAAAATATTTGAATCAAATTTATTTATTTATCTATTACGTTCATCTGCTTTACATTTATCTGATTTGTTCTTCATTGATTCATATTACAATTGCTATTTCTTCATCAATTAATTAAACAATGAGTAGTGATAATTTTGCGCTCACTATTCATACAATCTAACCTGATAATTCCATGTTCGATCCTTGGATTCATAGTTGGTATCAGATTCTCATGCTCATTGATCTAGATCAATTGATCTATTAGTGTTAGATTTGTTTAATTGGTGGTTTATATCATTAGATCTATCAGGTTTCTAATTAGGTCTATTGGTTTTGAGTAAAATTACTTTAGGGTGTTCATAACGACTTGAGAGTTCATAACTCATATTCAAGCGTGTTCTTGAACGAATTAATCAAAACACAAGTTGAGTTAAACTAATCGATAGCTAACGAAGGAATTCTACTCAACAATTTGGTGTAATCAATTTAAAAATCATTAAAACTCTTTTATCGTTCTTCGAGTACTGTTCCATTGCTCGATTAACACCAATCTACATCAAAAACATTTTGATCTGTGGATTTAAGTTATTAATCGATAATCAACTGTTGTTCAAATGAATTTGAACAGATCTCATCATTAAAAATCCTCAATTGCATCTCGTTTGAGAACGTATAGAGAGGATTGACTAATTTTGACTTTAACTTCTTGATTAACCGATAATTAAGAGTTTATCATTCATTAGATCATTTACAAAGGGATTTTTGTTTTAGTTAACAATCACCAAATTAACTAAAATGAGTAATTCAATTTGTAGAAGACTGTATAAGGCTCGACAAAATAACAAACACTGAATAAAGATTATGCTGATCAAAGATATGTCACACGAAATGAAGATGTCAAGCGATAATGGAAGTCACGCGAGAAGGAATAGTCGCGCGAAAGGAATAACCGCGAAAAACATACTCACGCGAGAACTCTTGTTTTTAGTATAAATATGTATTTTTCGCTTTTATAGAGTAGTTCGAATAGTTCTGACAGTTCTAATTTGCTTGTAATCATTCTGTGCAATTCGCACAAGATTGTAATCACTCGATTATCAATTGAAATCATTATTGAACTATTGTTTCTCTTCTTCCAATCTCAATTACATTCCGCATTCTTGAGATTGAGATCTTGGTTATTGTTCTTGGGAATTTACTGAGTTTTACAATTGGTATCAGAGCAT
>BJCO01744588.1:0-12144 GCA_018326465.1 Flaveria floridana | reverse complement strand
CGTCTCCGTCTCCGTCTCAGTCTCAGTCTCAGTCTCAGTCTCAGTCTCAGTCTCAGTCTCAGTCTCAGGCTCAGTCTCAGGCTCACTCTCAGGTTCAGTCTCAGCCTCAGTCTCAGCCTCAGTCTCAGCCTCAGTCTCAGCCTCAGTCTCAGGCTCAGTCTCAGGCTCAGGCTCAGGCTCAGGCTCAGTCTCAGTCTCAGTCTCAGTCTCAGTCTCAGTCTCAGTCTCAGTCTCAGTCTCAGTCTCAGTCTCAGTCTCAGTCTCAGTCTCACTCTCAGTCTCACTCTCAGTCTCACTCTCAGTCTCACTCTCAGTCTCACTCTCACTCTCACTCTCAGTCTCACTCTCAGTCTCACTCTCAGTCTCACTCTCAATCTCAGTCCCAGTCTCAGTCCTAGTCTCAGTCTCAGTCTCAGTCGCAGTCTCAGTCTCAGTCTCAGTCTCAGTCTCAGTCCCAGTCTCAGTCTCAGTCTCAGTCTCAGTCTCAGTCTCAGTCTCAGTCTCAGTCTCAGTCTCAGTCATGGTTTTGAAAACCGGACCGGATCGGGCGGTCCGACCGGTTGGACCGGGAACCGGACTCTAGTCCGGTTCGGTTTGGTGCTTAAAACCGGTTTAACGTTGAACCAGTGGTCAGACCGGTTGAAGCGGTCGAACCGGCGGTTGGACCGGGAACCGGACCGGTTGAACCGGGAACCGGATCCGTTGAACCGTTTTTTTATATAATTTTTTATTTTTTTGTAATTTTTAAATATATTTATAAAAAATAATTATAATTTTATCCGGTTCTTATATACGGTTGGACCGGTTGAACCGGTCCGACCAGCGGCCGGTAAGGCGTCCGGTTCACTGTCCGGTCCGGTTTTAAATACATTGGTCTCAGTCTCAGTCTCAGTCTCAGTCGCAGTCGCAGTCTCAGTCTTAGTCTCAGTCTTAGTCTCAGTCTCAGTCTCAGTCTCAGTCGCAGTCTCAGTCTCAGTCTCAGTCCCAGTCCCAGTCCCAGTCTTAGTCTCAGTCCCAGTCCCAGTCCCAGTCTTAGTCGCAGTCCTAGTCCCAGTCTCAGTCTCAGTCCCAGTCCCAGTCCCAGTCTCAGTCTCAGTCACAGTTTGAAGCTCAGTCTCAGGCTCAATCTCAGTCTCAGTCTCATGCTCAGTCTCAGCCTCAGGCTCAGCCTCAGTCTCAGTCTCAGTCTCAGTCTCAGCCTCAGTCTCAGCCTTAGTCTCAGTCTCAGTCTCAGTCTCACTCCATCTCAGTCTCACTCAGTCTCAGTCTCACTCCGTCTCAGTCTCACTCAGTCTCAGTCTCACTCAGTCTCAGTCTCACTCTCAATCTCAATCTCAATCTCAATCTCAATCTCAATCTCATTCTCAATCTCAATCTCAATCTCAATCTCAATCTCAATCTCAATCTCAATCTCAATCTCAATCTCAATCTCAATCTCAATCTCAATCTCAATCTTAATCTCAATCTCAATCTCAATCTCAATCTCAATCTCAATCTCAATCTCGGGTGACCCTGCTAGCCTACTAAACAACCAGTTATCAAGAATGAAGAATTCAATATTAAATTTTCAAGATTCAATGACTGTTTAGTTGTTTATGGGTTCAATTCGTGCTTACTGGGTATTATTTGTGCAGGTAAAGGTTATCAGCTCATTAGAATTCAAAAAGCAAAATTTCAATCCCATGTGGAGAAATGGAACAGATGTGCGATATTATTGGTGACTCAGTGAGAGTGGAGAATTGGCTAATCGTCAATTATGCGGTGAGCCATTGGGGCGGTGACTCGTATTGGAACTTGGAATAATACTGGAGCGGCTACTTGTCTAGGACAAGAAGGTCTGAAGACTGATGGTGATTAAGTGAAAGAAAGAAAATACTGGTCGTGTTTTGTTATGGACTCATGGATCAATATAATTTTTTTTAGAAAATAGAGGCCTTTGGTTTTTGGGGGCTCAAGCCTAATGCATCACTATCTATTAGAGCATTCACAACTCATTTCTTAAAATTATGTGAGTGGGTGTTCTTAAATTATATGGAATGGTTTATGTGGTTGTGAGCGGAGAAGAGATAAAATATTATTGTCCATCTGTAATTTAAGGATTTATTGTTCAACCATTATAAATTTTTCAATATTTTTAAAAGTGGTTGTGAGAGGAGGAGAGAGAAAAAGTAATAAAAAATATATAAAATATATTATTTAATTGAAAGGAGAGAGAAGAATTAATGATTTTTAGTGTAATTATTAAGATGAAAATAAAGAATGGGATGTTAGTGCTCTTACAATGGACTGGTCCTAGATGTGATGATTAATGGGAATTATATGGTTAAAATTGATAGGGCTAAATAAACAGCGTCTTCTAAATTTTAATGTTCATCAATTTTTTTAATCCTACCTGTTAAATAATATTTTGTAAGATATCATATGCATGTATCCATATAATTGTTTACTAGATTTTAAATGTTAGATTTGTATGAACAAGAACTTCTTCAAATCAACAGTTGATAGTTGATAGACGTAGAATCTCTATTAATTACTAAGATCATACACGATGATAAATACTTGAAATAAAGAACACCAATTAAAATTCTTTCAAAGTATTCTTTACTTGATTATATTGCAATTATTAAAAGAGTAAATCTCAAGAACAAGTGACCAAAATGGCTAAAACAACTGACCTCAAAACTATATAAGTGTAAGGTATTTATACTATAAAATATAAACACTAGAATCAATCATCATCGTCTATTATAGGTTTAGGATCAATGGCATGCTACAACTACTGGTCTACACATTATGACATGCCAGGAATATGTAGTACTATTAGATATAAAGATTAAAACAACAAGAAATCAGAATTGCCAATTTAGTAGTTACAAGGTCATGGCTACAACTACTCTACAGCATTGATCTTTCTGTCTATAGGAAACTACTTTTATGTACATACAGACCGTTGTTCAGCAGATTCAGTGTATGTGTTGATACCAGTGTTGTAAAACTCGGACTAGGCGGTCGAGTACTCGGCAAGGTTTTATGGCGATTTTCATCAACTCTTTCAACATTACTTGGAATCGGTCAAACTTGGTCCAACTCGGCCCATTCGGCCAACCTGGTCAAACTCAACCAACTCGGATTTTCGTCTTGTTATTTGATTTTAACTGTTTTTCATTGATTTTTGTTGCATTTTTTTTGTTTTTCATAGAGATACCTTGAAAGATGAGAATTAAACAATTAATACTTCTATAATATTAGAGAATGTAAATAATTTTTTGAAATCTAGTATGTGAACAAGTACCATTTTGATTTATATTAATATTCATATTTTTTTTATAATTATTAGTAAGCTTATGATATTTGAGATATTTATAATTTCTTGAAAATTAATTTCTTTATTGCCACATTCGAGTACTCCCCGAGTACTTCCCGTCCACATCAAGTACTCATGTCTCCATTGTCGACTGACGTGGCAGCGCCTAGTGAGTTCTACAACCATGGCTGATACATAAACTCAGCAATTGGAGTCTTCGACAAGAGACTTTAGAAACATATTAGACTTGTTAAGCGTGACTTTGTTTTGGTGTCTTATTTAATTGTTTTAAAAAGTTTCATCCTTTTCATATGTCAACAATTAATATATTAAAATGTGTAACACCAGTAAATTATGAACATGCACATTAAAATGCAAAATAAATGTCAAGTGCATATAATATGTGTTTTACGATATTCTACGTACTAAGTTACTTTGAAATACACTTTCAAGCATTTTAATAGTTATCACTAACGTTTGTGTATGTCGTGTCAACTTGTATATGATCAAATAATTTCTAAAATTACCGATGCATGTTACATGATGAATAGACTTTGCTATGCACCCTAATTAATTAAAATTAACTTTAATACCTGATTTTTTCATGATACATATATGGTTGGGACATGTATGGCTATCGACATGATTTTGTTGGTTGTCATAGTAAAGTTAAAACTTTAGCTAAAGTAAAAGATAAAGATTCTTATAATAACAATAGAAACAATATTTTGATCGTATATGCATGGTAGATTATACTATGACACAAAAGATTTAGGAACTAGTGTGATTCAGGATAGAAAATGTTTAGGACATGTTAAGTAGGTAATTTGTTAATTACACCTAACTATTGTCATAAAAAACTTACATTACTTATCATGATCACAACTATTACCTTGAACAACAATATTGGTGTTCTAAACCTTATAGGAGGGAAGAACGGTAGGACAAAAAATAGTCGCGATGAAACAAGAGGTGGTACTAGAGTCTAACGATAGTGAAAGTACATATGTGGAAGTACCTATAAATAATTATGAACATGGAATGATGTAAAGTCTCCAAGAATCTTTGTCGGACAACCTCCTCTCTACGATGAAGATCAATTCGATGCTGATTATGATCTTACTATGGAACTTGTGTCATGGTAAAAAAAAGTAAAAAAAGACCTATGGTTGTGGTTTGAGTACGTGAAACCTCAACTGAACCTACATCATAACCACGGTCACAACCATAACCACAACAGTTACCGTAAATATCATCCTCAGCACCATAACAGA
The DNA here is from genome assembly GCA_018326465.1 of Flaveria floridana. Classification (NCBI taxonomy): domain Eukaryota; kingdom Viridiplantae; phylum Streptophyta; class Magnoliopsida; order Asterales; family Asteraceae; genus Flaveria; species Flaveria floridana. Next base: position 7,566 of record BJCO01744588.1, on the reverse strand, counting down.
CTCTAGCATCAAGTTCTACTACTGCATCTCTACCGACCAATTCATACGCCTGATTATAGAATAGAAAAAGCCAAAGGCTAAAAATCACCTAGTTCATTATAATGAGGGCATGTGGATGTTCACCAACTCCTGCAACGGGTATTTGAGTTGGAACAGACGTTAGTTGCAATGGACAAAATGATTAAAGAGCTAAGTAACATGCAAATCATGTCGAATGAGCATATATAATGATAGGAAGACAATCTTAACTATTTATTTACTTTATCACATAATATGTAACACAAGATAAACATTGATGATCAAAGTAACAATGATGGAGGTTGATAATGATGTAGATGATGGAGGGGTAACTAAGGAAATGATGGGGTGGAAATTATTAAGGAGATAAATATTGTGATGAGTTTACAGATGATAAAAATGATTATGCCATAATCTTGTTCCAATGTTATTTTGATTTTTTTTTTACAATTTTTACAAGTATTATGCTAATTTAGGTTATTACTCAATTACTAAATTGTGTGAATTTTTAGATTTTGGGCCTTTGATGTATAGATGTGATAAGATTGACAATAGATATAGGTTAGTTCACTTAAGGATAATGTTTTTGACAAAATTTAGAATGTTATTTTTTAGTTTTGGGTTAGAATGTAATATTTTTGGCATTTCTTGATTGTTGAACTACTTTGAAATATCTTAGGTTGTATGCAGCTTGTTAGTCAAGACATTATTTAGGTATTACTCAATTACTAATTTGTGTGAATTTTTAAATTATTTGGGCATTTCAAATGACAATAGATTTGTGTTTGTTTACTTAAAGATAATGTTGTTAGAATTTAGAATGCTATTCTTTAGATTTGGGATACAATGTTATTATTGGGGCATATGGTGTATAATGAATTATTTTAAAGTATCTTAGGTTGTATGCAGCTTGTTAATCAAGACATTATTTACGTTAATACTCAATTGCTAATTTGTGTGAATTTTTAGATTATTTGGGCATTTTTTTTTGTATAGATCTATTAAAAATGACAATAGAATGCAGTTATTTGGGCATTTGGTGTATAGATGTGTCAAAAATGACAATACATCATATTTATTACCCTAAAATGTAGTTTACTTTAATCTTTATAAAATTTTATCCATTTATGTGCGTATTTATTATGCACAAGAATAAGAAATTACTAAGAAAGTCAAAAAAAACATCACATTACTTGAACCAATAATAATAATATTGCAATTCGTTCAAATAATGTCACGTTAATATAGTTTACTTTAATTTTGTAGTTTTTAACTGTTGTCCATTATTCACTTTTAGGTTTCATAACTTTATTCTAATAGCCATGAGCTTAGAATACCCCCCCCCCAAAAAAAAAAAAAATTTAATTTAATAACTAGTATGGGTTGCCCTTATTTTGGGACTGTTTTTTGAATACTTTATCTTATTTAGGATGTGAATTTGTATTACATGATTGTTTGTGTAAGAAAGATTTGTTTGTTATTTTCTCTTTGCTTTTCGGATATATATTTCTATATACTTGTGAGCTAAGAGGGAATGTTGTCAAAGTTTTTTTAAACAAACAATCATGTAATTCATATTCATATATGAGATAAGATATTCAAAAAGTAGGTATAGGAGCCTATCATTTGTATTCTCAATCTGCTATCCTCATTCTTGTTCATGTTCCGTGGATTGTTTTTCATCCACTTAAATCCTAATTTATAATGCAGTTCCATAATCATGTTTGTCGATAAAAATTGGCTTGTTAATCTAAACCGTAGATCACATGAGTATCAGCAAGGACTCAACTATTTTATCGAAATATGCAAAATACATACCAACAGCTATGGCCAAATTCGATGTCCATGTATGAAGTTTTAGAATATCGTACTCTTAGGATGGGTTAAAATCAAATATCATTAAGAAATATGGGAAATACGCCAAACGTACAAAGATTGGATCTATCATGGTGAAAGTTTAATCACTGAAGTTGTAATTATAGATAACGTTGGGCCAACAAACGATATGGGTGATGTCATCAAAGACATTATGGAAGAGAATAGCAGTGTCCATGATGATTTTGAGAACTTGTTAGAGTAAGTTCAATCAGGATTATATACTGGTTGTACTATGTTTTGTTCTCTTAACTTTTTAGCAAAGGTTATGCATATCAAGGTGAAAAATAAATGGACTAGTAACTCATTTGATGAGCTCCTTAAATTGTTGTAATCTTCACATCCTGAAGGTAATAAAATTCCCCCTTCTCATTATGAAGCCAAAATGACATTAAGAAGATTGCTTTAGGGTATGAGTCGATACATATGTGCAAACATGACTGTGCTCTTTTCTGGGGAGAAATCCTTTTGTTAGAAAAATATCCAATTTGTAAGGAGAGTCGGTGGGTCGATACAAATACAAAGGACAAGGAGTTACCTCACAAGGTGTTACGATGGTTTCCTTTAACCACGAGACTACGACGTTTGTATTCTTCAAGATATACGACAAAAGATATGACTTCGCAAAGTGACATACGGTCAAAAGGGGGTATGATGTGTCATTCGGTTGATGGTTTTTCCTGGAAATATTTTGATATAATGTACCCTACCTTCTCGAGGGAACCATGAAACATTTTCCTAGAGCTTGCAGCTGACGGTTAAATCCATTTGGTAACATGAGTTCAGCTTATAGCACGTGGGTGATTCTACTTACTACATACAATCAGCCTTCATGGCTATGCATGAAAGAGTCCTCATTTATGTTCCATTGTCGATTCCTAGCCCTAAATCACTTAGGAAGGACATGTATATGTTTCTTAGATTGTTACTAGATGAGGTTAAGCAGTTGTAGGTGTCAGGCATATGTACTAAAGATGTTATGACAAACACGTTCTTTACAATGAAGGCGATGTTGTTACGGACTATAAATGACTTTCAAGCTTGTAGTAGTCTATAAGGTTGGAGCGAGCAGGGTTACAGAGCATGCCCGACTTGTAATGAATACACTCCCTCTACACATGTCATAGATAAAGTCATATATGTTGGTCATTAGCAGTTCTTAGATTCTAACCATGAGTGCAGAACAAGCTTGGACTTCAACGGGGGAACCTGAGATAAGAGCCCCTCTAAAAAAATTTAATGTTCATGACATAGAATCTCAACTTATACATCAATAGTTGATCTTTGTACACTTTTAAGCAACTTTGGCTCTAGACACTATTGGTCGAGGATATGAAGAAAGCTAAGGATGTCATTTTTATAATATTTTTCAAGTTTGAGGTGATCTATCCTCCGTTTTTTTTGACATTATAATTCATTTAGTTTTAATTTTACCTAATGAAGCGATTCGTGATGGTCCAATATGCATGAGATGAATGTATCCATTTGAAAGGTATATGGAAAAACTAAAAAATTATGTCAGAAACAAGTCAAGACCGGACGGTTGTAGTTGAAGGTTATGTTGCTGAAGAAGGTCTATCATTTTGTTGAGGTATCTTCGAGATGTTGAGACTCAGTTCAATCGCCCTGACCGAAATGAGGATGTCATTATCTCAAAAAGAAAAGTGTATGCATTTTAGTCTAAATGTCGTCCGGCTAGCACAACAAATATGAAATATCTTTCTCGAAGTGAAAGCTCAAGTTAAAATGATTTGTACTCAGTAGTTGTCAAGAAGTCAACGACTACATGAGAAAGTTGACCATGACGTGCAACGCACAACGGAAAACTCCGGCGTTTTAGTGGGGGGAGAGAATTGTGAGAAATATTATGAGAAAGTTGAAGAGATTATTGGGTTATGTTATGAAAATGGGTATACGACAGCCATATTTTGTTGCAAATGGTTTGATACTCGAAGGGGACTTAACTACGACAATAATATCATTAGTATCAGCACAAAACGCAAATGGGACAAAGACGATCAACTCGTATTTTCCTTCCAAGCTAAACAAATGTTCTATGTCCAAGAACCTTTATAAAAAAATTAAAAAAAATTATAACAAATTATAATGGATGTCACTAATGAACAGTAGTGTATTTTGTGTTATTGAGAAATCTAGATTTTTTTATGGGCTTATGAATGGTTTGTAAAATTGGAAACTAAAAAAATATTAAAAAATATTAGTCTCCCATGATTTTTAAATTTAAACAAATAGTGGTGACATCATTAGCGTCGACTTATTAGCGTGAAATTTTAGTCATTAGCAACAAATTAATAGCAGTGACTTATTAGCGCCAACATGTCGTCGTTAAAAGTATTAGCGATGATTTTGGCCCTTAATAGCAGCAATTTTTATCCCCACTAATGGTCGAAAATTTTATAGTTAATCCTGATATACTTCTGGGCAATTTGACAAAGAAATAGGCATCTATGTTATCAAGAGAAAGAGCAGACACAGAGAGTGTTACAAGAGTCCTAATGACTTTATTCCCAGACTAAGGTAGACTTAGAGAGCTGAATGAAGATTGTTTTCTAAAAAGAGGGCAAATGAATAAGCAAAATGATTTTCATAGATTTCTAAATCACCAATGGCTGTTAGACTTTCTTGTAATGAAGACTTCTAATTTACAGCTCAAGAAGGGTAATGGAGTGAAAGATCCTCACACAGGAAAGAGTTGGTACAACGTGATGTGGCCGCTAACTAAGAAAGCCAAGATTGTACCAATTCACAACAAACTTCCTGTCCAAGAAATTTTGATCTAGTTACTAGTGAAGCTGCAATTAGTTATGGAAAGATTGAGTACAGAATTTTGGATCTAATATATTTGGCTATGTTTAGTGAAGAAGACACAAAGTGTCAGACCAGATGTCAAATTCAGAGTGAACCACTATTTAAAGACAAATCTAAAGTGTTCAAGAGAGCTGTTGCAAAAAAAGTAGCAAAGAAGATGTTTGCGGATAGCGATGATTACCAATCGAGTATGAACTTTTGAAGACTTTTTGATAGCATCTTCCTAGAGGGAGATTCTAAGAACCACATCATAAACATTGACGTATCAAACACTTTTAGTATATACTAGCGCTTGTAGTACTCAGTTATGGGTCTTGGGACGAGTACAACTAATTCATTGCTAATACTTGGATATGCTTATGTGTTTTGTTATTGTATATATATAATGTATAGGCTAAATAGAATATGTTAGTGAATATATGAGAACTGCTTGCTGGTTTTGGGTTCATCTGTAATCATCATTGTAAGCAAAGCACAAGCATTACAGTAATATATAAAGAGTAGTATTTTGAAGTGAATCAGTTCTTTATTCATATTTGTTCTTGAATCACTCATGTAGTTTATATTCCGCATAATCTATGTGTGATAGTTTAATTATAAATGAAATCATATACGAGGTTAAGTTGGGGCCTTTACACGTATAATATATTAGTCTTATCATATTTCATGTTTCTTTGCCTTATTTATTCTTACATTTACCTCTTTAATTATTAATTAAGTAATTGTATAAAGCCCTTTGATATATATATAAACATGGCTTGTTAATAGCATCAAACACCACGCTAATTGGTACAAGGAAGAAACATAAAGGGGTGGGGGAACTGGGCTAACGAGCATGAAGAGATGAATATGGTTGTTGTCAAATAAACTTTTGATTGTTTAAAATTTGAAACAAAAAAGCTAGTCTTTTAATTTTTTTCGACCAAACACCATTATAGATATTAACCAAACATATTTTTCAAAACAAATACTCTCATTTATAGATTTTTAAGTTTGTCGTCAGCATCATCATCGAAGTCATACAAGATTTTTTTAATCAACGCAAGACATGTAACCGAGATGTGCATCAACAGCTTATGTCAGACTTTGTTGATCATACATTCTAATGTGCACCAGATTAGTTTTTAATTAAGTAGTGAGATGTATTTTTAATTTTACTTAATAAAATGCTTTTTATTAATATTTATTTTTAATAATGTTGTTTTATAGTAGTTTTGTGAACAATGTATTCTTTTTATATTCATATTCTAATAAAAAGGTATATAAGAGGACACATGTCAACATTATATTCATTCCCATCAACTTTTTCCCGTTTCTCTCTCATATTTAATAATCACATTAATTAGTAATTATATTATTTAATTTTTTAAATAGTTTTTTAATAAATTAAGAAATAGATATTTTTACTAATATTATTTCTAAGAAAATAATTTTTCATAAAATTAGAAAAAAATTTAGAACATCAAACTTTTTTAAAAATACAAAATATTTTTATAATTGGTGTTTTTAAAAAGAATTTGTTATAAACAAAAAATAATTAAAATTGATAGTTATAATAAAAAAACTATTTAAGTAGACATTTTTTAAAAGTTTGTTTTGAAATAAAATTTTATTTTATTTAGTATATAAATATTTTAATCATATCTTATATTAGAATATCGATTTATATTTAATAAAATTTTACTTTATTTAATATTTTTTTATTAAACCCGTGCAGTACACGGGTTTACTAAAGCTAGTTTAGTTAATATTATTGTTTATTCTTTTATATAGACTAGGAGGGTTCGACCGCGTGTTGCGCGGTTTCTACCAATTTTTTGTTATATTTTAGGGTTGTAGATACAAAATCATTACAAAAGGAAGTGGGTCTATCTTATACAAAAGTAGTACCAAGGTTGTTAGGTTGTATATACAAAAGCAGTACCAAGTTTGTTATTGTTAGATACAAAAAGCATGACTTTTAGGCTTGTGGATATTAAAGCATTACAAAAGAAGTGGGTGTGTTTAGTTTTCTTTATGCAGAGGTTGTAGATACAAAAGTAGTAGCACAAGAGTGTGTCTATCTATTTCTTCTAGTTAAATGTCATAAAAGATTATGGGCCCGCATGTTGAAAAATAGCAGCAATAGTCCTTTGATTTATGTTGTTGTCTTTGGTTTCTTTGAGGAAGAGTCGATTTTTATGCATGTAAAATTAATTACTTGGTTGTCTTTCTGAATTTTTTATGCGTTTGTGTTTGTGAATACATGTTGTGTCGAAGTTTAGCCTCCTACTTGTTGTCTGCTCCGTTGCTGTCTTTGGTGTTTTTGGTACTGGAGTAGTTGGTGTAGTTGCTATTCAATTGTTGGATATACTTGTTGTTTCAGTTCACTGACTTTGTTGGCTGTTGCTCGTACAATGTCTGAATGTGTGTGTCTTTGTGCCTGTATTTGAAATCTCATTTTTCTTCCCCTTAGGTTCTGGATTGTTGTTGGCATTTCTATAGTTGTTTCACCGACGTCTTGAATTCGAAAGTCTGAGCATTCAATGCCTAGCATTGTGTTTACGGCTTCCTTGCGGATAGTGGCTGTAATTGTTATTATGTCAGTTGAGATTATGGCTAAGAAGTTGTAAACACATACACTTCAGTCAAGTAAATTTGTAGGAAAAAGTATGTTGATACATATTGATGTACCTAGTTTATGTTCTGAAATGTAAAAGTCTTTCATGTCTTACATATATGTAATCGATGTAATGAATTGAATGAATGATATATGAAGTGCATTGTGATGTTAATTTATGTTTGATTATGTCATGATATCATTATATTGAATGTGTTGCACGTGTATGAACTAACTATATAGGT
>BJCO01744575.1:0-10123 GCA_018326465.1 Flaveria floridana | reverse complement strand
AAGTGGACAACAATACTGATAATCGTCGTGGCTACAACTCCCGACAGTCGAAATCATTGTGTGCTTCTCACAGCTCTAGTATGATTTCCTGAAAGTGCTTGACTCGGTGAGTAATAAGTATCATTAATTTAAACATATATCAAGGAGTCCCAAATGATTATGATACACCTGTATGATTCCATATGAATCTCTCCTGAGATGATAAAACCAAATTGAAGTTGTTCTACTCAGGGGGAGAAATTGGTTAAATGATATTTAAACATTTTCAACCCACCTCAAACAAAAACACAAAAATATGTCTTGTTTTGTTTAAATTTCAAGTTGCTTTTATGTTTTAGTTATTTTTTGCGTCAATGTCGGACTATGTAACAAAGTTAACTCTGTGAATCATACCTTAAGAGGGTCAAGTCTAAGGTGACCCAAACTGTTTTAAATTAAAAAGATCATATCTGAGATGATCAAGGTTTGAAAAGTAAAAGGGTCACGTCTGAGGTGACCAAACTGTGTAAATTAAAAGGATCACGTCTGAGGTGATCAAACAGTTTCTCGTTCAAAGGATCATATCTGAGATGATCGGTGCTCATAATGTTATATAAATCAAAAGTTAAAACTGAGGTTTGAAAAAAGTGAAGTCAACTCATGAGTATGACTCCATCACATGATTGGATCATAAGTATGAACCAATCATACGATTAAATCATAAGAATGAGTCAATCGTATGATTGGACCATGAAAATGAGCCAGTCATACGATTCGACCATGAGTATGAGTCAGTTATACGATTGGACCATGAGTATGAAACAGTCATACGATTGGACCATGAGTATGAGGCAGTCATGCGATTGGACAACAAGACTAAGCCAGTCGCACGACTGGAGAGATAAGACTGAGCAAGTCTCACGATTGAAGAGAGGAGTATGGAGTTAGTCGCATGACTGAACCTCAGTCGCACGATTGAGCCATGCGTCTGGGTCCAGTCGCACGACTGAAACCCAAAACAGTATAAATACAAGCTCATTCAGTCGCAATCTCTACCAGACTTCAAACTTTCCAAAACCCGCCTAAGCCCTGTTACTCTGCCAAAATTTCAAACTTTTGAGATTACATTCTGACTTGTGTTCTAACCCTAAGTATATTCATCTACAGGTAACTTACGATAGGAATCGGGACAAACAAGAAATCTAATCTAACTAAATGACCTAAATTGTTCAAACAAATAACCGGGACTCAAACCCTAAAAATTGACCACTTAAATGATTAAAAATGTCGATTTAAAGGAGTTTAGGTGATACATTGAGTCCCTGCGAACCATATAAACCTAAAAACGACGTCTAATTTCACTTGATGACAAGAATCAAGATTATGGTGTCGCACATGGGTTTATGCGAATGGATAGACTGATGAACTTCAGTCGTGCGATTGAGCCAGTCGCATACTTCAATTGCACGATTAAACCAATCGGTGATTCAGTCGCACGACTGGCTCAACCGCATGGCTTCGTACACGACTGAACTCAGTCGTAGGCTCAATCGTACGACTGAACCCAGTCGTCTGGTTCAATCGCACGATTGAACCAGATTGGTCAAAATCTGTTCTAAGTCAAATCGTTTATATATTATGAATGGAACTAATGTGTTTGTCCCTTGTTTTGCAGCAATATGACATATAGATGGACGATGAGCGCGAAGCATAATATATGTGCTCATCTGGACCCCACATCCCGGAATGCTTCTGAGTTTACCGGGATCATAGCCTTTCTTCGACGTTCGAGGATCTTCACTGCCATATCTACACCATGTATACTGTACAGGTCGATCCAGCACACGTTTTGGGAGAACGCCATTGTTGACAAATCTACAGAGCCCTACTGCATTAGGAGCTCTATCTTCAGGGAAGATATTCAGATCGGTGAAGAGCATATCAGGCGAGTCTTGTCCTTGAGTGACGATGGTGCACACCCAAACAAGCTGCATCCCCTAACGGTATGGGGATGTTTCCTCAGGATCAAGTACGCCGATGATATCAACACCGGTGTACTGAACAAGAGTAACATGTGCCCTCAATTTAAGTATCTGGCACATGTGATCCTGAAGTGCATAGCCTCCAGGAGAGGAGGATTCGATGAGCTATCTGATCAGATTCAAAATGTTTATGTGGCTTTAGTACTGAACCATCCGTTAAGCTTCTCACGGATGTTCTTTACTTACCTGGGCGAGAACATTGAGGCGAAGGGGAAAGAAGGATTTTGCATGTACCCGAGATTTCTTCAGAAGATGATTGACGAGAAGCTTCCTCACCTTCCCAAGGAGAAGGACGATGCGGTGTTGCTGGAAGTTATGGACGACGCCACCTTGGGGAGGATGAAGGTTTACCGGGGGAAGCAGGTGAAGCCCCCGGTTAGGAGGTTGTTCGGCCATCTGGCGAGGGAGGACTACGTGGCGCCAGCTCGTAAAATATGGCATCACGATGATAACGATTCAGATGCTGAGCCAGTTTTGGCTCCTGTTGATAAGGAGGATGACGACGATGACGATGACGGTCAGGGTGGTGGAGATACAGGCCCTAGTGAACCAAGGGCCACTGACACTTCCACTACGAATCCACCACCCATACATGTTAGTTCCTCAGCACCCGGTGGATTGGAGCAGGCACCCATCCATCGGGACTTTATGCCAGATGACGAAGATGAGGAGTCCGATGAGGAGCCCCTCACAAGGACTGTTGGTAGTCGTGTGGTTGCTACCGACCTGGGCATGGAGGCTGTTGGAGGACGCCGGGCTGGGGTGGAGGGTACTGATATTGTTGATCCTACCTACACACCTCCCCAGCCAAGCCTAGGGAGAGCCCAGAGCTCCAAGGGCTCGCGGTTGAAAAGGATGGCACAGCCACATGGCAAGAAGGCCAAAAGAAGACGTATAGTACTGATGACCTCTTCTACCACCACAGCCACTACATCCACCATCCCTAGCACACCTACCACCACCACAGCCACTACATCCACTACTCCCATCACACCTACCACCACCACACAGCTACCACCACTGCACCCATTTCATCCATTCCACCACAAACAACAACCACCACCACTCCCACATATACTACATCCAGCACTCCACCCACCACATCATATGCCAGACCTTCCACCACTTCAGTACCACCACTGGGATCCTCTCTACCCAACATTGGGTTAGAGGAACCGCTTGCCAGCCTCAACCATCTGGTTCTGAAACTGCTCACAATTGGCGATATACGAGCGAACCAGATGACTCAGTTAATGGATGTCAACACTGAGAAGGGTAAGTAGATTGCCCTGCTAACCGAGAAGATGGCAACTCAGAGTCAACAGATTGCACATCTGGCTGAGAAGGAAGCTGCCCTCGAGGGAGATTTTTCTAGAGATCAGCTTGTCTTAACCACACAGAATGATTTTCTGATGGCATCGGTGAAGCGAATCGAGGATGTTGAGAAGAAGAACAAGAAGCTACACCTAAGGCTAAAGGGAACAAAAGGCGAGCCTCTCAAGATCAAAGGTGATGGTGATGATGGTGATGATGATGATGATGACGAGTCATCTGATGATGATGAGTCTGATGATGATGGATGATGTTAAGGGAGAAGGAAGTGGAAAGGACAGAGAGGGAGGTGATGAGGATGAGCCTGAAGGTGATGCATCTGCATCAGCCTCAGATCCAGCGGCTCAGGAAAGGAGGACAAAACAACGTCAAGAATCAAGACCGTCCACCTCAGCTTCTCAAGCTGAAGAGCTAAGTGACAAGGACAAGAGTAATGATTAGTTGTCTTAGGTTTTGATTATCTTTTGTACTTGAATTATATGTATTACACTTATGTAATTAATGCTTATCAATGTTTATTAATGTAAATGAATTGATTACTGATATGTTTGTGTGGTTTTGAATGTTTAAACAAACAGATGAATCTCAACAGACTGATGAGAACGACGTCGCACCCCTTCAGCAAATCAAGACTCAACTAACAATGATTCTTTATTTTCAAGGGATCGTGCGACGATCGGTGAGCTACACCCCCGAGGAGGGAGAGATCATTCATGATCTCACAGACGAGCAGCTGGCTGATATGTTCAGACTCAACCCAAATGAGCTAGTCAAGGATGCTCCCGAGGTTGATGTCATGAGTGATGAAGAGCTGCAGGGCGTCGATGAGATTGATATAGAAGATATCACACCAGAAGAGTATCCACAGTACACTGACCAACAGGGAAATGTTATCCCTGATTTGGGTGAAACATTTGACAGTGATACGTTTGGAGCTCTTGATACTCAAGAGAAAGAGAAGGAGAAAGCAGAAGGGAAAGCCCAAGCTTCGAACACTGATGTTGACATCAAGAAAGCTAAATGGGCAGTTTGTTTAGAAGAGATGAGAGCCCGGCGACAACCGCCAAAGACTAACATCTACACCAAACTCTACAGAATCAAGAAACATCAGAAGGTGTCGGGCAAGATTATCAGCTAGCCGTATTTTGAAGACTTGGATGTGTACGCGGTGAAAAGAGAAAAGGGAATAGAGTACTTCAGATGCCCGCATGATCTAAAGACTCTCCCTGGTTTTGAGTTGAACAGGCTTGCCTGTTTAGACCTTTTGTACACCAACCCCAGGAAGATGTCGGGGTGGTTTGAGATGGCGTTAAAGAGAGAGTACCACACCAGGTAGGTCAACTTCAGGCCTCAATAGCCTAGATGGTTCATAAATAAGACCGAAGTTGATCCACATACTAGAAAGCATAAGGTAGTGCTGAAGTGGAGTCCTTCGCGCACAATGTCAAAGATCCCATTGCGGGAGATGCCTCAAGACTTCACTCCACACTTAAAATTTTGGTAATACGACTGGCAAACGGGTGAAGCGGTCATAGTTTTGCACAAAGATGCTCAGATTGAGACTATCTGGGTGTTTGACCCTATGTGGCTGACCAACTTGTCCAAAGACGATGTCTACATTCTATACAAGTGGCCACTATTCTATGACACGCAGGACATCGCACAAGCTCTACAGTTCCAACACGTCATAAGACTCTGCTTTGCAGTCAAGATACATGCAGGAGTTACAAAAGAAGAGAAGTACAAGATGTTCCAAGAGCACGTGAAGAATGTTAGACAATAGAGTAAACTAGGTCCAAGGGGGAGTTTGTTGATACATATTGATGTACCTAGTTTATGTTCTGAAATGTAAAAGCCTTTCATGTCTTCCATATATGTAATCGATGTAATGATTGAATGAATGATATATGAAGTAAATTGTGATGTTAATTTATGTTTGATTATGTCATGATATCATTATATTGAACGTGTTGCACGTGTATGAACTAACTATATAGGTTTGATGTTGTTCTACATGGTTCTAAGTCAATAAGAAATTAGAACTATGTTTAACTTTTCCATGTGATAGTTCATGCGAATGGACCATGCTAATGGACCATACGCATGAACATATCATGCTTATGGACCAGTCGCACAACTGAACCAGAAGACTGGATCAGTCGCACGACTGAGACATAAGATTGAGTCAGTCGCACGACTGAACCTTCAGTCATGCGTATGAGTCAATCGCATGATTCAGTCGCACGACTGAACCATACTAATGGTTCAGTCGTATGATTGAAGACAGGAAGCCTATAAATACCACGTATTTCGTGGAAAAAGATAACACTTCGAATACATACGTACCCTAGCCATCCAGAGCGTACCAAAACGTCAATCCAAGTTCATAGTTCGTTTCTGATCAATTCTTATTCGTTCTTAATGCTTGTTTCATCGTTGGATTGATCGGGATATTCGTTCTCACTGATTGGATCGCCAATCAAATAGGATTCCGCACTATTTGATTCGGTATAATGCAGAATCTGTTAGTACTCCGTACGAGATCAGTCCTAACACCTAGATTATGTGATTCTATAACGAGAATGAATTCATAGACAAACTTAAACCGTTAATTATTTCGTATATCAAAAATCAAAACTTGATTAGGGTTTTAAATCTTGAGGAAATTTATTAGAGAAATTAATAAAGTGGCCAATTTTATTAACAATCTAATATATATCGGGTTAGATCCGGGTTTAAGATCAAGAATCAAACAAACAAACCATTAAAGTAAAAATATCTCACAATCGTTTCACGTAAGTTCAAACCAAAATCACAGAAATTAAATCTTAATGTTGAAACTAAAAGTGACCTAGCCGGACATGGCGGCTAGGTTAATGTCAAAACAAAATAAGAAAACTTACGAAACAAAACCTCAAAATAATTAAATTGAATTTCTAATGATGACAAAGCATCAAGATTTCCCACTTGCTTTCTCCCTTGATGGCTCCACGTAATTCTGTGCAGGTCCTTCTTCTTGGTCGATCTCTTTTAGCCACCAAAGATATCTCCTCTTTTAAACTTCCAGCCCTATTTATAACGACTCTTGAATATACTTAATCATTTGATTCTTGAGATACCTTCCTTCCAATAATAATTCTTAAACTTTTTGGATTTTCCTGCATTTTTTAAAATTCAAATTTTTTCCTTAATAATATTTTCTTTAAGCCTTTTTTTCTTCTCTCTATATAAATGGAAAATGCATGCAAGTAATGCAAAATATATGCTAAAATATACTCAAAAATTACTATAATTAATGACTAAAAATATAATTAATAAAAATCACTTACGTTAATATTACTATTCACTAATATTGGTAACACTAATAACATTAATATCATTGGATTTATCTATAGCATTGTCATATTATTACTAACAGATTATCTATACCACTTTCAACATTCTTGATATTATTAACATAATCATTTTCTTTATCAATAGATATAACTAGGATTATTAAATACTACACTTATAACATTATAAGTATTGCAATGAATATCCCCAACACATTCAAAATAATATCAAAACTAATACCACTATCGGTGATTAATTTTATATATTTGAAAACATCTTTACCACCAACATTATCAACTATCATTGTTAAAACTACTATAATAATTATGAATATTAAATGTATAAAATATACCCATAATGTTATTTTATATTATATTATTATTTTATTTAACAACATGGTATTCTAATTGTAACTTTTATTGGTGCTATTACAATGGTTACTAAAATCAAATTTACATCAACCTTTATGAGTAATAATAATAAAAAAATATAAGATTTATTAATAACGCGATAATAAAAGTTTATCTGATATTGTCTTGAAATGACTTAGATCTAGTGCTAAGATTACTTTTATTACCGTTAACTCTAATGTTGTAATGACTATGTGTAACACACCAAAATTTCCGAATCAAGACATTTAATAATAATGGGCTTTATTAAGGGTTAATTAATATAAATAAGGAAAGGTGGGTTATCGACTAAATTAACCATAATGGGCTACATTTTGATGGGTGTAAGGGCCTATAATCAGCCCTTAAACATGTATAACCAGCCTCCACCCTCCTCATTTGCAACCCTAGCCCCCAAACTTCTAGAGAGAGAAAGTAGAGAGAGAAAGAGAAGAAAACTCAAGGATTTGTGTTCTATTGTTGAGGGGATTGAAGACCTGAAAGTTGGAGCTTCAAACCACAAGAAAAGAGCAACAAATCAAGGTAAGAATTGTCCTTTAAATACCTTTGTAGAACAGATCCAGAATTCTAGGGTTTTGGGTTCAAAAGTTTCAAAGAATCACATAAAGGTCACATTTTTACGTATGAAAACGTGTAAAAAGGTTAGATATAGTTTCATGGATGATAAACCAAGGACTTGGACGTAAAAAGTTAAGATTTTGAGTTAAAAACGGGCTGGTTCATCATTTTTATACGTCCAGCGAAACTGTGAGCCCGATCAGCGAAACTATGGGCTCACTAGGGAAAGTAAGAGAATTCCTAGCGAAATTACAGTTTCGTTGTTCATTTCGCTAGTGCCCTGGTTGACCAGTAGAACTTCCGAAACTAGGAAATTCCAATGAAAGTTGTGCGCACCTGGCAGCGAAACTGCCATGCGAAACTGCTGGGCGAAGCTGGCAGCGAAGCTGCCAGGGAACCTACCAGCGAAACTGTCAGCGAACCTACCAGCGAAAGTGCCAGCGAAACTGGCAACAAATATGCAGAGAAATGACCTATTTGAGTGTTAACTCAGGTGCAGGCTGTGTAGTGCGAGTCTAGCCTAGAAAGCTTAGATGAGAAACTATTTACTTTGACCAGGTGAGTTCTAGATCCCTTTATTTATAAGTTTTTCCATGTTTTTGGGGCTATTATGTATAGTAAACCTAAGATTTTCAAGTCAGGGGTGTTGCCCCTTGGACCCTACTAGGGGTTGCTGCCCCTAGAACCCCGCTACCAGGGGCTGCCTCCCCCGAATCCCCGTTGTCCCATGGAGGGTCGGTTATACGATGTTATATTCTTCTTTCTTCCTGATGATAGTTATGCTCCATGGTAAACTGTACTTGATATGTTGTATACTTAATAAGTAAAGTAATATTTATTAAAGTGGAAGATAAAACTAATGAAAAGTGGAACTAAAGAAATGTTACCCCCGGGCCCGTATGATGATGAAAAGTCTTGCAAGCACTATCATGGACTTCGCTGATGCTGAGGATAGCACGGGGAGTGGAAGCTACTTGGCGCACACGATTTAGCATCCCTAAATTATGAAATTCTGTTTTAACTGGATTAGTAGAATTTATTCAATAATTTGAGATACAAGCTTTTGTTCACATTATGATTTACATGTTTCAAATGGATGTTTATTTATTTCTTGCAATGTCTTGCTTTTAAAGTGATTATATGCTATGATTAACCAATTGTGAGGCTTCTCGGTAATAGGGCCTTACACTATGATATTTTCTAATAACATGATCAAGTATATTTTCACAAGCATTATTAGGTATTGTACGATTTATTCGAATCACCCGCATCAATACTAATAACTTATTATCATTAATAAATCCTTGAAAAGGTCACTGTCACACCCTCAATTTCCACAAAACGGGGTTTTACCGTTAGGCATGTGACATAACCAGGATCTCAGATAAGCACCAGTTACACCAAACAACTCGATAATTACAAAACATATAAGTTGCTTAATTATAATGAAACAAACCAAACATGTTTAAGTATTGTGTTAAAACTGCGCAACGCGCGCCTAAACCAATTTAAGTAATGTAAACATAATTAGACTATAAATCAGTTTTAAAGTGAAAGCAGAATGATATGCAGTGGATGTAGTGCTCCTAGACGTGCCATATCAACGACCTGAGAGAAAACATGCTAAGATCAGTACAAAGACTAGTGAGTTCACAGGTTTATCAGAAAACAGTAATTAATAGTTATGAAATTTCAGATTTAGTAATCAAAGCATATAAGTAGGTAGCTAGCCTACAGCAAGTCAGTATGTGTATGAAGTCGCGACCGAGCTGACAGTAATAATAGTATTGTATGCCCCGGTTGTGGAATCCCTACCACAACACTGTAAAACAGGCTAACCATTCACCCGTTTGACCTCCAGTCAAGCTAGCGCGACTAGCCCGGGCGGGGTTTGTCAAACCCAGTACATCTACTAACAATGACCTCGCTAGTAACATATTAACGGTCCGAAGAGGCGTAGTATACACCATATGTAACACCCTCACATTCCTTACAATAATATAATAAGGAGGGTGCTACTAGTTGGGTTATTATAACAACTCAGAGACTACAAACGCAGCGGAAATTTTATATATATCCAAAGCTGTTTACATCGTTAACAATATTTACAATACTTTAACCGACATTTGAAAACTTTGTTAAACTTCAAATACATCATTCCCAAAAAAAACCCAACATTTGTGGCCAATATCAGACACCATAACTGGAAGCTAACTCTGTGGGGGACCATCACGAGCACCTCTATTACTACCTGGCATGCATAAGAAAAACAAACACAAAATCAGATAAACTGGTGAGTTCTAACATACATCACATTTTAATAACAAAAACTTATCAACTTTTACCACACCGAATGATTCACACACACATTCTTCAGTCCATTTATTTATCCTAGTATTGATATGCATATCGAATACCCACAAGGTATTTATGGACATCTTTTTATCAATTTTAATTTGGTGGGTCAAA
>BJCO01744566.1:0-10599 GCA_018326465.1 Flaveria floridana | reverse complement strand
CCTGAGGTAAATAACAAAATGTACACAGTCATTCATATTACCCAAAATTAGTGTATATTTTAGAAGTTGATTTCATTTAAAAAAGTCATAATAAACTTTTGGTTCTAAATGTTCTCACTAGATATTATCCTATTCAAGCTTCCTATCAGCCATATTTATGCAGGGAAACCTCCTTTGTATTTGGGACTTCCTCTAGAGAACCGAGTTCTCAAGCGGTGAAGAATATGAACAAATCTTCTCTTGTCAAGTGATTCCAGAAAAATCTAGTTCCTAGTCCGTCTTTATGTTTTATTTTGTTATTTTTCTTTATTTTATTTTCCTGTCTTTAAAAATCCAAAAACACAAAAAGATTTTCGGTTTTAGAATTTTAGGGGGAGAATAGTTTAATTTCAGTATTTAATTACTTAAAAAAATAAGGACGGGCAGAAAAGCTGAAAAGCAAAGACATCAAATCTGTGAGATTGATTCAAAACTATGAAAAATGATAATACACAGGAAACTAATTGTTTGGGACATCAAAAAGACTTAAATGTTCAAAATGTCATATTTAAACTACAAGTCTGAGAAGGATAACCCAAATAAAGGAAAAATGATAGTAAATTAGTCTGTTGCTGAGGTTACATAGAGAAAGTAGTCCTAGAGGTTGCTAGTCCATTATATGATGTGTCAGTGGATTCAACACGATAGACGAGTAGACCTCATTGGTGAAACAAATTAAAACTAAATAGTTTAACTAGCTGTGGGCTTCCATCTTATCCCTGGTTAACACAATCAGTGTATTTCCAATAAGGGGTGACGAGAAAAATAAATGCCACAAATGTGTGCGGATGACCTTAAAAATGAGCAAAGCACATGAAAAAATGTTAAACGCAATCAAGCTAACGACTAATGTTGTTGGTGCGTAATGTGTAAAAGAAAAGTGCTCAAACAAGAAGATAGGTTGTGTGTCTCTCTACTGTGCGATGGCACTGACTTGAGGATAAGCATAACCTAAATATTCTAGAATTAATTATTGTTTGCGCCTCTCTGCTGTGCAATGGCACTGACCTGAGGCTTGGCATCTCTTTGAAAGCTCTTAGAATAGTTTCTTCTTGTCTAAACCCGTAGACTACTCAAAAATCTCCTGAGAAATGTTGATTACCAAATAAGCGTGGGATCCATAAATGCTTGTTGAAATAACAACCTAACTAATCACCAATGTGAGTCAAAAATCTGTGTATGGATTTAAGCGGACAAACATACTGACAATCATCGTGGCAGCAATCCTCGACAGTCAAAATCATTATGTGCTTCTTACAGTTCTAGTATGATTTCCTGTAAGTGCTATTGACTCTCAGACAAATAAGAATAAGTTAAACAAACATATGCAAAAGGGTCCTAAATGATTATGTATATGCCTGTATGATTCCATAAGAGTCTTTCTAGATAAGATGTAAATGCTTGATGTTGTTTAGTTCAGGGGGAGAAATCTTTTAAGGAAAATTAAAATGTTTTCAACCCACCTCAATCAAAAACACAAAAATATATCCTGTTTTATTTTAATTCAAGTGTTTTCTGTTTTATTTATCAATTAGGTGTCAATGTTGGACTATGTAACTAGATGAACTCTGTGAATCATAAATTAAAAGGGTCACGTCTGAGGTGACCAAACTAGTGTGAAATTAAAAGGATCATATCTGAGATGATCAAGTTTTGAAAATCACGTCTGAGGTGACCAAACGATTTCAATTAAAAGGATCACGTTTGAGGTGATCAACCGGTTTTAATTTAAAAGGATCACGTCTGAGGTGATCAAATGATGTCTGTAAAAAGATCATGTCTGAGATGATCATTGGTCATAACTTATATATCAAAAGTTAAATTTGAGTGTGTGGAAATGGATGAAGTCAAACTCATAAGTATGAGCCAATTGCACGATTGGACCATAAGTATGGGCCAATCGCACGATTAGACCATAAGTATGAGCAAATCACACGAATGGACCATGAGTATAAGCAAATCACGCGAATGGACCATGAGTATGGGGCAAACCACGCGATTAGATTATAAGAATGAACCAATCGTACGACTGGATGAAGGAGTTTGAGTCAAACACATGACTGAACCCCAGTCGCACGATTGAGGCATGCGCATGGGTCCAGTCACACGACTGAAATAAAAAACAGTATAAAAGGAGACTAAGTCGGTCGTAAACCCTACGCGACTTCAAATTCTTAAAAACCCGCCTAAGACCCAAAGACTCTGCCCAAATTTCTTATATTGTGATTACTCTCCGATTCTGCTTCTACAGATATCTTGTTCATCCATAGGTACTCTGTGAACAAAATCGGAACAAATGAATGGTTTAATCAAACCTAATCGACCGAAATTGTTAAAACTAACATCTGGGACTAAAACCCTAAAATTGGCCACTTTAATGGACACAAAAGTTGATTTAAATGACATTAAGTGCTATTTCGAGTCCCTGCTAACCTAATGAATCTAAACACGAAGTCTAATTTAAAGTTTTGACAAAGATTCAAATTTATGGTGTCGAACAGTGCAATATACGAATGGACAGGATGATGAACTTCAGTCGCACGATTGAGCCAGACGTATGATTCAATCGCATGATTGAATCAATAGGTGACTCAGTCGCACGACTGACTCAACCGCATGGTATATCACACGACTAAGTTCCGTCACAGGCTCAATCGTACGACTGAACTCAGTCGTATGGTTCAATCGCACGATTGAACCAGTTGGTCAAAATCAGTTCAAATTCAATTGTTATCTCTTATGAATGGATCTAACGTATATGTTTCTTGTGATGCAGCAACATGGCTGAGAGATGGACGATGAGCACCAAGCACAACATCTGTGCTCATCTTGAGGCTATATCCCGGAACGCGTCTGAGTTCACCAGGATCATTTCTTTTCTACGTAGATCGATGATCTACAAGGCCATCTCCACTCCCTGCACACCATATAGATCGATTCAGCAGACATTCTGGGAGACTGCCACCATCGACCGTTCTGCTAAGCCCTACTATATCCGAAGTTCTATCTTCGGACAAGACATTGAGATCAGGGAAGACGACCTGAGGCGAGTCTTGGATCTGGGTGAGGACGGAGCCCACCCAACCAAGCTGCATCCCCTAACAGTTCAGGGATGCTTTTTAAGGATCAAGTACGCTGGCGACATCAATGCCGGTGCGCTTAACAAGAGTAACATGTGCCCCCAATTTAAGTATTTGGCACATGTGATCCTTAAATGCATCGCCTCCAGGCGTGGAGGGTTCGACGAGATGTCGGACTACATCCAGAACGCATATGTTGTGCTGGTACTGAACCACCCGTTCAGTTTCTCCCACATGTTCTTTACTTACTAGAAAGAGAACATCGAGGCCAAGGGCAAGGAAGGCTTCTGTATGTATCCACGATTCTTACAGATGATTATAGATCAGAAGCTTCCTCAGCTGCCTAAGGAGAAAGACGATGCTGTTATCTTAGAGGTGATGAATGACACCACCTTGGGCCGAATGAAGATATACCGGGGGAAGCAGGTGAAGCCTCCGGTGAGGAGACTCTTCGGCCATTTGGCCAATGAGGATTATGTGGCGCCTTCAAGGAAGAAGTGGCGACGACGACAGTGATTCCGACGTCGAGCCGATTGTGGTTCCTGATGACGAGGATGATGATGATGACGACCATGATGATGGTCGAGATGGTGGAGATGCATGCCCCAGTCAATCATGGGCCACTGACACATCTACCATATCTCCACCACCTCCACACAGTAGTACTACTGCTCCCAGTGGATCGGAGCAGGCTGCCATCCACCGGGACTTCCTGGTTGATGAGGAGGAGGAAGAGTCGGACGAGGAGCCTCTTACAAGGCCTATCGATAGTCGACTTATCGCTACCGAAAGGGGCAAATAGGCGGTTCTAGGACACCAGGTTAGGGCTGAGGGTGCTGAGACTGATGATCCCACTTATACACCTCCCCAACCAATTAGCTCAGGGGTAGCCCAGATTGCTAAGGGCTCGAGGCTGAAGAGAATGGCTCAGCCTCACGGCAAGAAGGGCAAGAGACGGAGGATTGTCCTGATTACCACCTCCACTACCACAGCTACTACTCCCACCACCACTACCACCACTCCTATCACCACCACTACCACTACTCCTATCACCACCACTACCACCATTCCTACCACCACTACTCCCACCACCACATCTACCATACCCACATCTGTTCCACCACAACCCACCTCCATCCCTACTCCCACATACACCACATCCACCACCACACCTACCCTACCCTAAACTGGCCCTTCCACATCATCGATACCTCCACAGGGATCTCCTCTGCCCACTGTTGGGTTAGAGGAGCAGCTGGCTAGCCTCAACCATTTGGTGCTCAAACTGCTCGCAACAGATGACATACGAGCTAACCAGATGAACCAGTTAATGGCAGTCAACACGGCTAAGGGCAAACAAATAACTCTGCTGACTGAGAGAGACGCAACTCAGAGCCACAGATCGCCTATTTGACAGAGAGAGATGCTGCTCATGAGAGAGCATTATCCAGAGCTCATCGTGCCCTCACTGCACAGAATGAGCTACTGATGGCTTCTGTGAAGAGGATTGAGGAGATTGAGAAGAAGAACAAGAAGTTAATGCTGAGGCTGAAAGGGACAAAGAGTGAGCCCTTAAAGATAAAGGGTGATGGTGATGGTGGAGATGATGATGATGACGATTCCTCCGATGATAAATCGGATGATGATGATGATGATGAGGTTGAGGCGGAAGGTAGCGGGAAAGATAAAGAAGGAGGAGATGATGATAGCATGAGCATGACGGTGATGCATCAGCGTCAGCCTCAAATCCATCTGCTCGGGAGAGGCGGACAAAGCGCAATCAAGATCAGCGACCCTCTTCCTCAGCTCCTCAAGCTGAAGAATTGAGCGATCAAGGCAAAAGTAATGATTAAATGTCTTCGTATTTGAAAACTTTTGTACTTGAATTATATATTACACTAATGTAATTAAGGTTTATTAATGTTTAATTATCTTGATTACTGATGTGTGTATGTTTGTGTTTCGAATGTTTAATCAAACAGATGAATCTCAACAGACGGACGACTATGATGTCGCCCCCCTTCAGCAAATCAAGACTCAGCTAACCATGATTCTTGATTTGCAAGGGATCGTTCGAAGATATGTTAGCTACACCCCCGAAGAGGGAGAGATCATTCATGATCTTATGGACGAGCAACTAGCCGACATGTTTCGACTCAACCCTGATGAGCTAGTCAAGGATGCTTCCGAGGTTGATGTTATGAGTGATGAAGAGCTGCAAGATGTGGATGAGATTGAGATTGAGGATATCACTATAGAAGAGTATCCTCAGTACACTGACCAATAGGGAAATGTTATCCCCGACTTGGGTGAAACATTTGGTAGTGCTACGTTTGAGATACTTGATGAGAGCGAAAGGGAAAAAGAGAAAGAAGAAGGGAAAGCCCAAGCTATGGACGCTGATGTTGATATTAAGAAGGCTGAGTGGGCAGTGTGCTTAGCTGAGATGAGAGCCCAACGAAACCTGCAAAGTCAAACGCCTACACCAAACTCTATCGAGTGAAGAAGCATCAGAAGGTGTCAGGCAAGATTATCAGTTAGGAATATTTTGAGGACTTGGATGTCTATGCGGTCAAGAGAGAGAAGGGGATTGAGTACTTCAGATATCCTCATGATCTGAAGACTCTTCCCGGTTTTGAGCTAAACAGGATTGCCTATTTAGACCTTTTGCACGCCAATCCGAAGAAGATGTCGGGTTGGTTCGAGATGGCGCTCAAGAAGGAATACCACACCAGATGGGTCAACTTCAGGCCTCAACAGCCTAAACGGTTCATACATAAGACCGAAGTTGATCCTATCACTGGAAAGCCTAAAGTAGTGTTGAAGTGGAGTCCTCTGCGCACAATGTCGAAGATCCCACTTCGGGAAATGCCTCAGGACTTCACTCCACACTTCAAGTGGTGGTATTATGACTGGCGAACGGGTGAAACGGTCATAGTTTTGCACAAGGACGGGAAAATAGAGAGTATCCGTTATTTGACCCTATGTGGCTCACGAACTTGTCTGCAGATGATGTTTACACTCTCTACAAGTGGCCACTATTCTATGACACGTAGGACATTGTACAAGCTCTACAGTTTCAACACGTGATAAGACTCTGCTTCGCGTTTGAGATACACGCTGGAGTCACAACAGAAGAGAAGTATAAGAGGTTCCAAGAGCATGTGAAGAATGTTAGACATTAGACTAAACTAGGTCTAAGGGGAAGTTTGTTGATACATCTTGATGTACCTAGTTTATGATCTCAAATATAAAAGTCTTTCATGTATTACACTTCTGTAATCCAATGTAATGTAACGACTAAATGATATATGAAATGCATTGTGATGTTTATGTGTGATTGATTATGTCATGTTATCATTATATTGAATGTGATTCACATATATGAACTTAATATATAGGTTTGATGTTGTTTTACATAAGTCTAAGTCAATAAGAACTTAGAAATATGTTCAACTTAGTCATGCGGTTATTCATGCTAATGGACCATACTTATGGCCCGTACACATGAATGAACCATACTTATGGACAAGTCGCACGACTGAACCAGGTGACTGGATCAGTCGTATGATTAAAACATAAGATTGATTCAGTCGCACGACTGAACCTTCAGTGGTGCGTATGAGTCAACCGCATGATTCAGTCGCACGACTGTACCATGCTAATGGTTCAGTCGTACGAATGAACACTGATAAACTATAAATACGACATAATTCGTGGAAAAACATAACACTTCACAACAGTTCGAATACTTTTGTACCCTAGCCGTCCAGAGCGTCCCAAGTCACAAATCCAAGTTCATAGTTCATTCCTTATCGACTCCAGTCTGTTCTTAACGTTTGTTACATCGTTAGATCGATTGGGTTATTCGTTCTTACTGATAGGATCGCCAATCAAATATAATTTCACGTTATTTGATCTGGTTTCAAGCAGAATCCGTTAGTACTCTGTACGTACATGGTCCAAACAATATGCATTATCTTTATTAGTTACAAAACACGCAAATTTAAATACACACGTTAACACGTTATGTGATAAAATTCACAATTAATATTTAAATCGTGTAAACACATAAACATAACACAATAATCATATTATTGATTACATTATTATTAGTTTATCATTGTTAGTTATTATTAAATCACCAACGTTCAACGACAACTAGTGTGTGCTCACGACATATTTATATCTATATATATGTTCAATCTATGGAAACTCACCAACATACTATGTTGACCATATTTTTAACATGTTTCAGGTAATGATCCCGCTTAGTATTGATCTTGGAGGCTTGAAAACATCTAGGATTGGACCTAGATAATAATAAAGAGCATGGTTTGTTACTTGATGCCAGATTAAACTCATGTTATATTTAATTTCTTTAAGACTTATGATTTATAATTATGTATATCATGAATTGGATATTTAATAATTTTACACTTTGAATTAGTGTTGTGTGGCATGAACAATCTTAACATCTTATTAAAACTGGCATATGTGTTGAGTTCACCGATGCCAAAGATCACGGAGGATGAACCCTTAGTGGTACAAAGACAATAAAAAAT
Organism: Flaveria floridana; assembly: GCA_018326465.1. Lineage (NCBI taxonomy): Eukaryota > Viridiplantae > Streptophyta > Magnoliopsida > Asterales > Asteraceae > Flaveria > Flaveria floridana. The sequence continues at coordinate 2,915 of BJCO01744566.1, read as the reverse complement.
AGGATAACAATAACCACATCTTTGAGTTCATAGTCTTTTTAACATGGGTCTCTTTGATATTTATCAAAATGTAATACATCAGAAAGGTTCTTGTTAGTAATTTTAATAACTGAATATGGTTGATTCAAAGCATGTAATGATGTACAATGAGATACTAGTATCCTTAACTAACTTACTAACATGCCATGAAGATGAATGTATCTATTTTTGTGTTAAATATAATTGATGATTTCCTCTTGAGTAGAGTGACTTTAGGCATATGCTTAAGCACAAGAAAGAGAACTCTCTTGTAACTTGGAATCATCCAAGCATACAAAAATCTCCAGTGGCATAAGAAAATGGCAAAATCAAGATATTCCTAGTCTCTTTTATTGATCAACATGGAATGCTGTTTATGTTAAATGGGTTTATAGAAATAAGAAAGGTGAAACTATAGTTGTAACTAGAAACAAAGCAAGATTTCTAAGTTTTGCATAAATGTAAATTTTGTATAGGCTCGGCACTGACACATGGCTCAATAGTTATTATCATTGACCATCCCATGTGTGGAAATCTTACAACCGAAATGGAACTCCATATCAGTCATTTTCCATATGAACATGATTTTATTACTATCTAATTATTAGCACCAAATTCTTTATTATATAAAGAGGTGTCCCACAACACATGCAACCCATGTACCATAAAAAGTATTTAGTTTTAACAATATTAGGATAATGCTCTTCAATTTATTTTTTGAAAAAATAATAACATTATTTTATTAATATAGTTTTAGGACAAAAAATGTATACACAGTTAAAGTCAAGGATGAAAGTGGCATCCTTCAGTTGTATTAGGTTCTCAAGTTTCTCTTCTTTTAATAGGGATTAATAGAGATGAAGAATAAAGTTCTTTTAATAGACATGAAGAGTATATTAGTGATATTCCGTTAAATTATTCATCATCTTCCTTTTATATAGTTCTATATTTCTTTCAAGCTGGCTCGGAAAAGATATTTCTTTTGTTCGTAAGAGAAAATTTGTTTTTTCGGATTCTCATATCGTCCGAACAAATCAACGTTTCTATAGAGGCAAATCAAATTTTCATGTTTGATGGAGAAAGAAGCCAAAAAATGTGCCATCACTAAAGAGTTGATTCTCATTGCCTTCCTTTGTCCTTGGAATATTTTCTATGGGTTTTCCTTCTACATTGATGCATATAAATAGCAAAACAAACTATATAAGATTCGTCATAGTGTATAGATATATCAAAAAATGACGACCAACTAAAAGCTTAAGGTTAATTTATAGACAAATGAATTTGAGTGAGATGGCATAGTGTGACAATCCTATCGAAAATCTATTAATGTCGGCAGTTTAATGCATTTTATCTTGATTATTATTATTCTTTTTGAAACTTCTACCCTTTTCCTCAAAAATGATAAACTTGTTATTTATCATTTTTATGTAAACTTGTTTTTTACTTTTGAAACTTCTACCCTTTAAAGCTGTTGGTCATCACACGTACGTCACTTTATTTAAATTACATATAATACATATATTTAAGTTTCTTCTGAAAATAAATATACTTTCAAAATAAAAAAGCACCCTTTTAAATTTTTAGAATAATCATTTAGTATATTTTTACAACTCACTCCAGCTTTTTAAATGTGTGTCATATAAATCATCTATATATTAAAAACTAAACAGAACGAATAGTAACTTTTGCAATCTACATCGTCCATTTCGAAATCAGTTAATTTAATATTTGAATTTGTAAAAGAACGTGCATGAAAACTATCAACATCTTGCTCTAATCGCCGCCACCATGACACTACAAGAAAACCGAGCAATATGGGCGATTTTTTTAGCGGCGACTAGTAGCATTAGCGGCGACAATCAATAGCGGCGACTTACTAGCGGCGACAAGTCGCCGCTATTGCTTCCAATCTGTTTCAGTTGTACTGAACTTGATCTAGCCGTTCATTAAAAAGAAGATCCAACGGCGAGGGTTTGGTCGTACAAAAAGCAATAGCGGCGACACTATTAGCGGCGATATGCTTCTGATCTGAGATAACCCATCGATTTCCCTCCACATCTTCATTTTTCCCTCCAACTCCACACCACCGATTTTCAGGCATTTTCAGGCGATTTCCGGCTACACCCCACCGTCACCATTGTCACCATTGTCACCATTATCACCGGAGGTTGCTCCCCAACACCCCACCCTCACCACCTCGCGGATCGGAGACCCAACACCCCACCTTCACCACCTAGCCGTCGGCCTCCCTCACCACTCCACCGGAGCCGCCTCCCGTCTGCCGGAGCCACTGTCACCGCCACCTCTAAGTGTCGTTTGAGTTTCTTGAGGTAATTTGTTTTTATTTTATTTTATGTTAACTGAATCACTAACTTAGTTTCTTGATGTTATTTTAGTTTCTTTATTTTATTGTTGTGCAAACACCAACTTGGTATTTTGTAGGTTAGAAATAAATATATTTTGCTATTTGGTTGATTAAAAATTAATTGGGCATTTGATTTTTGGTAAACTAGTTGTTGAAATGGTTGAAAATTGTTTATATGGTGTTATTTAGTTAGTTGAAAATTAATTAAAAATTGTTTAGATATTTTTTAAGGTAATTGAGATATTTAGAGTTTATGCTTTGTTGATGAATGTATTTATGTATTTTGTATGTTAGAAATAAATGGATTTGGGTATTTTGCTAGTTAGTTGATTAAAAATTAATTGGGTATTTGATATTTAAAAGTTAGTTGATATTTTGTAGGTTAGAGATTATTTTGAAGCAATTACTAAGAAAACTAAAAGAAACGTAATATTAGTTGAACCAATTATTGTATGTTATAAGCTTTTAGGTTTTGTGACTTCATTCTAATCATCACGAGCTTAGAAATACCCGCCCGAAATTGATTTAGTAA
>BJCO01744560.1:0-12667 GCA_018326465.1 Flaveria floridana | reverse complement strand
TGATATTTTATGTCCAAATAATGTATTTTTGATAATATGTATGATTCTTGGTGATTGGATGCATTATATTACGTTTTAGGCTTAACTAGTCGTAAAAACGTTGACTTTTGGCATGAAGATTAGGCATAATATGGGTCTGAGTTTAATCAATAGTTATCGAACTTGTTGTATGCATTATTTACATCCATATGAGGTACAATTGGTTCATGAAGTGATACATGCGTTTGAACATGTTTTATGATGCCTAAATGGTCACTTATGCGTAGAAATTGCCATGATTTAAAGACTTTTATACCAACTTGGTTAAAGTTGTTTGATTCATGAAATGTGATTTAGAATTTATGTATATATACATATATGAGTGTTTTTATGTGTATATGGTTACAATTTTCACATTGTGGTTGTTAATTAGTATGTGTCTAAGTAAGGCGTAACTTACCTTTTTCGTTAAGATCTTAACCGAGTGTTATAATCACCAACTACTCGCGTAAACAAATATTTTCTTAAAAATAGTATAAGTCTAGTAGGTTGGATGAACAACTTGCTTGTAAGACTTGAGTATCAATTCTTAAATTTTCTATCGTATTTAGGGCACTTTTAGGATTGACTGGACGTCCGTTGGTGTAATTGCACGTACTTTCAATTTTATTGATCAAGGTGAGTTTCCACGGCCCCTTTTTAGCTTGTTATCGTTTTACAAAATTGTGGGGGAAATACATGGCTTCGTTCATTGTATCATGATCATGTGGCTTACTCGTATGTGTTAGTATGATAGTCTCGAGTATGGGTGTTTCATTATTGTGGTCATGTAAGTCGTTTATGAATACCCCCTTTCCCATATAATCATTAGCCTTGGGGTAGGCCACCGTGTATATTGGTAGATCTATTTGGGTTTGACAGCCCGCACTCGCGATCAGTAGCTCTGATTAGGCGTTTTGGATGCGAGTGAATATATGTTGAATTCGTTTCGTGGGGATTGCTTACTTTATGTAAAGCCTTCATGTTTTGGTTTGATTATAGCTCTAGGTGCTATCATTAAGTTGTATTCCTAGCTAGTTTACAACTTACCACATTGTTTGTCAATGATATATGATACTGTTGTATGTAATGTTTTTGTAAACCCGTGAAACTCGTTCAACTTTATGTTGACATTTTAAGCATGTATTTCAGGTACATAGGAGCATGGATGGTGGTATGAACTGGGCTTGGGCAAACTTGGATGTGGCATCTTTTGGTTTATTTTGGTGTTTATTTAAAAATACGATCTTTATGTATGATTGTTGTTAAACAATTTGAACTTTTCTTATTTTGGAAATGTCATGACTAAATCCTGTGGTTTGTAATTTAAAACTGATGTTTTAACATTTGCCTATATATCATGTTGGTTTCCAACTTTGTCATCGCCATGCTTAACGTATATACAATTCCGCTGCGATATTCAACGTCGTTTTTGGGGTGTGATAAAATATGCAATGTTTTATATAATAATGCGATGAATGTACAACTATGAGGTCTCCAGCAACTGGGCTTTACAAGTTGGTATCAGAGCCAAAGTTTAAGTGAATTGGGTAAATATTTTCAAAAAAACCTAAACTTAAACTAAAAATGGGACGAATGGAGGGATGCCAGCCCGAGTAGCTACGTGCCATCAGGCATTTCTTTTCTTAATGTTAACCATTATTATGTGCGTGTGCTATTTGATTTATGTGCTCTTAGTAGATTTATATACTGGTGTAGTTAGGATAGGAAATGCTTGGGGTGTGAAGAGTAAAGTAAATGGCAAATTATAATTGGCCACTGTAATTAGGGACTTGCTATACACATCATAAACTGAGCTATTACCTTGAATGACTGTGCCAGTGTTTGAATCTTATAGTGTTTAGAGGATGGATAGAGGTAGGTCTTCTAAGGCATCTAGAGGTGGAGCACGTGGTGGATGTAGTGCTGAGCTGTGTGTCACAAGGAACAAGGCTAGAACTACTGAAAGAAAGGAAGCTATTCAAGAGGAGAACATCTAGAGACTGAGACGGTTGTCTAGAGACTGAGACGGTTGTCTCGAGTGAGGAAGTGAGCACTCTTTGTCAAGTGAGCACTGTTTAGGCCGTGAGGGAGGATGAAAGAAAGGAAAAAAGGGGGACCACTAGGAGAGAAAGAGGAGAACATCTAGAGACTAAGACGGTTGTCTCGAGGGAGGAGGAGAAGGAGGAAGCTATGCAAGAAATTGCACGAGGCGTAACTATGGGGCATTTCAAAGATGCAAGCCCCCGACTTTTGATGGCAATGGTAATAGTGCAGCTACCCACCGCTGGGTACGGGAGATGGAAGTGGTGTTGGAGATTAGTGAGTGTCATGAGGACCAGAAAGTGAAGTTCGCCACTCCCTCAATTGTAGACTCCGCATTGTGCTGGTGGGACAACATTGTCTAGGATGACGGTAGTAGCGCCATTGGCATGATGAGGTGGTTAGAGTTGAAGAAGCTAGTAATTAAGGAACTTTGTCCTCACCGGGAACTCGAAAAGATAGAGAGGGAGTTCCAAAAACTTGAGGCGGGCACCGTGACGCACCAGCAATACACCACCAAGTTCAATGAAATGGTGAGGCTGGTGCCGGATCAAGTTACGCTAGTGTCGAAGAAGATGAAGAAGTATATGAAAGGATTGCCAGCTGACGTTCGTAAGCATTTGATTGCTGCCTGACCAAGCACCTTTACGTCGATAGTGGATCTGGCTGGGAGGTTGTATGATGAGAGAGAGGTGGCATTGGTTGAGGTGAAGAGGACAGGTGGTGGTGATAGGAACTGAAGTGGGAAACTGTTTAGATATGGTGGTTCCACCCTAAACGACCAGAAGGTAAAAGTTGATGATCGACAGGCAATTACAGTAGGCCCAGGGACAAAGTGGTGTGGTAAGTGTGGGAGAGAGCATACTGGTGAGTGCAAGCTGGGATTGAATGTTTGTTTCAAGTGCCGGAAGCCTGGTCACATCGCTAAGGAGTGTAGGGTGGCGAGGTGGTATAACTGTGGTGAAGTAGGCCACTTATGTTGGGAATGTAAGAAGCCAAGGGCTGAGAGTTCTAGAGCGAAGAATGGAATAGAAGATGGAGGATAGAGGGCAACTGCTAGAGTATTCACGATGACACGGGAGGAGGCCAGAATGGATCCTGACGTCGTGTCAGGTATGTTTCTAGTAAACCAAACTCGTGCCTCTGTGTTATTTGATTCTGGTGCTAGTAGGAGTTTCATTTCTACACCTTTTTGCGCTAAGTAGCATGTTAGTAGTAGCAGTATCAAAGAGCCATTTGATGTAGAAACTGCTATTGGTAAGTCTACTAGAATCTCTGATATGATAGAAGGCTGCGACGTAGAACTAGAAGGTCACAGGTTTTCTTCTAAATTACATGATGCCCCTAGGCGGAGTCGATGTAGTACTAGCGATGGATTGGTTAGCAACCTATGAAGCAAACATCATATGATGCAAGAAAATGATTCGATTAATCGCGCCCGATGGGAGTTAGGTGACGGTCTACGGTGATGGCGTCACTATGGTTCCAAAGGTGGTTTTGATGGCGGTGGCAGGGAAGTACATGAGATGTGGATGTAGTGCCTACCTGGCCTACGTGAAAGATGTGGATGCGTTAGTACCACAATTGTCCTATGTACTAGTTGTATGTGATTTCCTGGATGTACTCCTAGAAGACTTACCAAGTGTGCACCGGATCGTGAGATTGAGTTTCAGATTGATCTGATACCCAGTGCTCAACCCGTTGCCAAAGCACCGTATTGATTAGCTCCGACTGAGATGAAGGAACTAATGTCTTAACTACAGGAATTGATGGATAAAGGGTTCATTCGACTGAGTATCTCGCCATGGGGTGCTCCGGTCTTGTTTGTTAAGAAGAAAGATGGTAGTATAAAGATGTGCATCGACTACCGAGAGTTGAATAAGTTGAATAAGTTGAATACGTTGAATAAGTTGAATAAGAAAGACATGTAGAGAGCTTGAAGTAGTGATGAAGGATCGCTTTGAAATGAGCATGACGGGAAAGTAATACTTTTTCTTGGGATTGCAAGTTGAACAAAAGCCTAATGTCATTCTGATTCATCAAGAAAAGTATGTTCTGGAGATTCTCAAGAAATTAAAGATGGATGATGCTTCTGCTGAACTCACCCTATTCACTACTCAAACATGCTTATCTCTAGATGATAATGGCAAACCCGTCGATGCTCATCGTTATCGTTCTATGATTGGGTCTCTCATGTATCTCACTGCGAGTCGTATAGATATTACTTTCATCATGTGTTACTGTGCTCGTTATCAAGCAAATCTGATGGAATCTCATGAAAAGGCTGTTAAACGTATCTTTCGATATCCTAAAGGGTCCTCCCGCTTGGGCCTTTGGTACCCCAAAAGGAGGAAACTTTGATTTGCATGCCTATTCTGACAGTGATCACGGAGGTTTCAAGATGAATAGGGAATCAGTCACCGGTGGATGCCAGTATATTGGGAATTGTCTTGTTTCATGGCAAAGCAAAAAGCAGAAAACTGTATCTTTATCTATAGGTGAAGCTGAATATGTTGCTGCCTCTAGATGCTGCTACCAAGTGTTTTGGATACGACATCAGATGATGGATTATGGCATCAATTTTCTTCATACACCACTCTTCTGCGATAATGAAGTTACCATTGAAATTGCCAAAAATCCAATTCATCACACTCGAACCAAGCATATTGAAACAAGGGTACATGCAACCGAGATGCTCAGGAAAAGGGGTTTATAGATATTATTCCAATCGACACAAAAAGTCAAATAGCAGCTCTTTTCACAAAGACATTTCATAAACCTCGTTTTTAGGAACTGATCTCTATGTTGGGTTTAATATCTTTTTGAAAAGCTCTTTTCCTAGTAAAATGTATAGTACATTGTAAATAACTATTTCCATATTTTTTACATTTGTCAAATAATTTCCGGTATCCATATTCCTTCTTATTATTTTATTTTTATTTTAGTATACATATATATATATATATGAAAAACAAAAATTTCTATTCCCATGTTTGCAAATAGAAATTTAGGGGGAGAATATACTTCTAAATTTTTTTTCAATTTTGTTCTTTCAGCAACCCCAGAAAAAGAAGTTAGAAAGAGGTCAACAGCTTGTGTTGGGATATGCATGGTAGACTCATTATGACAACTGACCTATAGGTCATAACCCTTATCAACCTGCATCATTATCTAACCAATTAATAATAATGTTAATATCATTTCTAATATTATTATTAGCATTATTATTATTGTTGCTATTAGTACCATTTTTGTTATTTCATGTGTCATTTTGTGAAGTTTTAGCAAGTTGAAGCTTTAGCGTAGGGAAACTTGGTGTTCCAGGAAAGTCAAATAGTCACCCTTGCAAAAAAATCAAATCATTATTGAAACAATTAAAAATGTGTGCACACACACACAATTTTCGGTTAATGCATGCATGATCATGCACAATACATATCAACTAACTAAATTATACCACCTAATATACTATACTACACTACAAAATAATACTCCACGATAAAATTTACCATTAAAAATAAATCAAAAACATTCCCCACTACATGCCAAGAATCGGCCGCCCCCCTTCACCCACTCTCCACCCTTCTACACCACAACTTCTTCCACCCACTACCATTACATGCATTCTCTTCCAATCTCACTTAACACTCCTCTCATCTCTCCCTCTCCCTATCAGTTTCTTTCACCAGAAAACACCCACACACACTCACGGTTCTAGCACACTTCCAGCCCCATATTCGAAGAACACCACATCACAAGGATCGGCCAAGTTCAAACCCACAAGAAGGTGAAGTTTTGTGAGCTTTTGGGTGCACGGTTCCATTGTGTTCGACTTCCCTAGCCCTTTCTCGAAGGTATCTCACTAGTTATATATGTCATTCTATGGGTGTAACCCGATTTACACCACGAAAACCCTCTTTTTAGGTGTTATTGCACCATCTAACTTGCACATCTTTTAACCCTCCAAAACTAATATTGTAACCTGATCAAAATCAGTTTTCTAACCTCCTAATAACCTATTTTAAAATTTTCAAAAGCTTTTGGTAATGTTTAAACACGAGATATAATGTTTTACACATGTGTAATGAGAGAAAATAGTGTAATCACTATGTTTCCAACTTGTTCTTGAGTTGTATGTTGAAACCGTGAGCTAGGTTTAGTTTTTTAGTAAGTTTTAAATTATATTGGGTGTGTGATGATATGTTAATGGCTGAAACTAATAAAGATATAGAATGGTAAGCATTATGGACATATTTGGAGACCCGAAAAGTGGTAAAACAACTCAAAAATAAGAGAACTTAGATTTTAACCTTTTTAAAAATAATTTCAGGCTCTAAAAGAGTTAATAAAGTGATTTAGACCAGATTTGTTGATTAAATTGTCAAGAGACAATTTAAAAGGAATTTTGAGTTAAAACGGGTATTTATCGGGTAACATTTGGAAGAGAATCTTAGAAATAAGGGTATAAAAAACAATATCCATGGAAATTATGTTATTTAAGTAAGTTAGAAGCTATAAGATCTAAAGGTGTTCAAAAATTGGGCAAACAAGTTTTTAAACGGTCAATTTCAAGTAAAAACGTGTTTTAACGGGTTAAACATAAAAACGAGGCATTCAACTAAAAGAGGCTAAAATTCCATTTTCAAGAGATTATAATATTATAAAAATGTCCTTAAAATTATATTTAAAGGTCTACGACTCAAAATATGGAAATCCATACTTAACCGTTGAAACCCTTCGGTTTTACCGTAACCGGTAACGCGAAACATAAGAATTCTAAACCCGAACCTAAATTCTGAAAATTTGGAGTAAACTTACTTAAAATGAGTTACTTAACTTCATGAACCTGATATTTGGCCATAAAATTCAATAAATGAAAAGAAGCAAACTTTGGGGTAGAAAATGTAAATTTTGAAATTTGGAGGACTAAACTGTAATTTTTTCCAAAACCCTATAAACCGAACCCCTTGAACTAAAAACCATTTGTTGAACTTAAACTAACTTGTGTAAATGATCCTACATAGTAAAACATGTATTTTTTCTTAAGAAACCCAAACTTACTATAAAAGGAAACTTTTTATACAAGCCTTAGCAAATCAAAATCTAGTTGGACATTTAACCTCATGGCACACCTAGTGCACCTTCCAAAACCTTAGAATCAGTAGCTTATCACTTAAATCTTGATGGTAGGGTGCTATACTTGAGTCTTTTCCCGGTACACGAAGAATCCTTTGCTTGAATCTTAAGGTGAGTTCTAGTGATCCCCTTTTTTACTACTGTTTTTGGGATGAAGCATGCCCTGTTTAAACTAAACTATTTCTATGATATATTATGATGCTATATGTTGTGGAATTGTTGTTACATGCTGATACTTGTATCATAGTTATTAATTCTTGTGTCAACCGCTTGTTTTATATGGGTTGATCTACTTGGGGAATCCCCCATACACAGTACCTTCACTGATGAATGGAAGGGTACCACACTGAGATCCTGCGGGGTCGTTTATGGCATGTAATAGGTTTTATAAGATACTATGGTGAACCATCCGGCAAATATGGTACACTGGTTTGAGGCTCAGTTCATCATTCGGGATTAACCGGTATTACTTAACTTTTGAAGAGGCTAGCCGGAACTGAATGCGGGGTTGATTGTGACCCCCCACAACAATGAAACTATGAATCTTTTAAATTAATTATGGATTCTATTGAATCCTTTTATTTTTAAACATTAAGCACTTGCATTCACCAACTTTTTAGTTGACATAAAATTTTCTTTTGAGCATGTTTCAGGTAATCTGTGATGGGAGTCTAGCTATTGTAGAAGACCTTGACCTAGCTCCATCACCCATGGCATTGGCTTGTTTTGTTTTAAAAACCTTTTGAACAATTTACATTTGATATTAATGGAAACAATTGTACTGATGTGTTATGTACTTGTATTAGGGGGCTAGACCTACTTCTAGCCCGATTTGTCTTTAAACTTAATGCCATGTGATGTTCTCCTTTTGTGCTCTTATGATGGTCTTTTTCCACTGCCATATGTTGTTGCTAGTCTGTGACGTCCCACCCTACCTGGGCCCGGAGTGTGACAGATTGCTATTAGAGCCAAAGGTTGTATAGAAGTCAGGAATACCATAGTAGACCCTAGGCTACAACCCTGATGCCTTAGGACTGTCCTTATATGAAAGTGTTGGGATGATTGGGTTGGGCAAATTGATGATTACACTTGATCAACGTAATCATGAATTTATCGGACTTGTAAATTCCAGCATAGACCTTTACGTAATGAATGGACCTTCTCTGTTTGAAACTTGTGATTTTTGAAATTTCTTTTCAAGTGATCTAAAGCTTGTCCTAAGATAAACTACCTTGCATGTTATTATTTGATGAAACTACTGATTTCTTATACTATTGCTTATCGATACCTCTGGTTATGGATACTACTAGAATATCTGATACTATTGGCATCACTACTACTATAAGTACTATTATTATTACAATCATGAGCTATGAGAAACCAAATTACTCATGATATTTCTTGCAGGACACCAGAGCGATTGCTGATAAAGGAAAGGATGAAAACACACTCTCTTGAACTTTCAGTCAAGCATATTTGAATACAAACTTTACAAAGAAAGATATTCAATATGAACAAGTAGTGTTTCTCCAAGGATCTTTTCTAATCTCTCATAAATTCAACAAACATCAAACATGGTGCGGAAACCCATGGTTAATGTGTATCATTTCACTGTGTGAGTGTGTGTTTGTGTGTATTTGAATGCACAAAAACTGAAAATGCTTGTTTCATTGATAATCATTCAAAAGCTTATAAAGGATTAGGGTAGAGTGCTATTTATAGCCTATATACAAGAGCTATGTACAAGTACTAATCTACCCTTATGTAAATGAAAATTACCTAAACATAATCCTAAGTGTCTAAGTCATCCACTATGGGAATAAGTCATCCGCTGTGGAGAAGTTTCTCATCCACTGTGAGAACAGTCTTCATCTGCTGTGAAGACTTTGTTCATCCTCTGTGGTGACTTTGTTCATCCGCAGTGGAAGTTGTTCATCCGCTATGGAGACTTTGTTCATCCGCTGCAAAGTTGTTCATCCGCTGTGATGGAACCCTTCATCCACTATGGAGATTACTCATCCGCTATGAATGACTTGGAAAAAATTTCTTTATCTACAAATCTGAAAAAGATAATTTTCATAGTTGTTAGTGATTATTATGAATGTTAATGATGTTAATGTGTTTCTAATGTATGAATTGTATGATGAAACACATTTGGTTGATTGTTTTGATAAGGACAAGCATCATACTTTCTTGCATTAACTCTTAATGCTCTTTGCTAAGTCCAACAGTACTCCCTCTAAGTATGATGTTGTCATCGATTGATTGTTGTTTTGTTTGTTAATTCTATGTGTGTGTTGATTTTGTTTTGTTTGATATAAGGAGTCCAACAGTACTCCCCCTAAACTTATGTACATTTTGTTTTCTGTTTTGTGTTAATGATGTTCATGTGTGTGTTACTTTTGATTATTATGCATGATTGATTGTTTGTTATGAATGATTAACTATTCTTGTGTATATTGATTGATTACAAGTGTATCACTTGTCTGTGTTGATTAATTGATTGTTTATAAGATTGCACAAGTGTAATCTTGCATGTATGATTGTTTGACTTGTTTATTTATAATGTATGATTGAGTGTTTGGTTGCTTGTCATTATAATTACATTTGAGTAATTAAAGTGATAAATTTTGGATATTTGTTTATGTATGATTGCAAGTGTTAAATATCACAAATATTGTTAATGATTATGTGTGATAATGTATGTATTGATGTATGAATGTATGTTTGCATCAATGTCATGTGTTTATATCAACAACACATGAATGTATGTTTGAATACATGTATATGTTATAAACCATATGTATGTATTTTGGTTGTTTGTTCTGCCAATGATCATAAGAAACCTCAGGAGTGAGATGGTCCGGCTTCTTCTGTTTGCTTCTTAGCTTTTTCCATAGCCTTGAGAGTATCATCAATGTCTTTCTCTATGGCTTGGTCAGCTTCAGCTTCCTTCAGTTGTTCTTTGAGGGTAGTCATCTTGTATGCGTTTCTGCAATTGACTATGTGCTCTACAAAGTAGTCAACTGCACTCTTTTGGTCATCATACATGAAGTTTATCTTCAAATGCACTAACTGTTCAAGGGTTGACTGATCAAGGCTTTGTACATCGATTTTGCTAACCAGTGGGGTTACAACATGATTACCCTTCAAAATCTCCAAATTGTTATTTTCAAATATTCTCATTCCTGTGATTCCCTCTATGTGTGTGAGGGGTTGTTAATGTGTTTCCAATCTTTGTTTTAATGCTGCATTAACATACACAGTGCCTAAAATTCTTAGCATGGAATGAAATAGCAACAATCTCCCTTACACAATACATGTTTAATGGCAAGTAATGTCTTGGTCTTCAGGAATGAAACATATGATGGATGAAGCAGCTTGATCTCAACAGGATCAAATAATCTGATGTTTGCTGCTTCTTTTCCTTTAAGCTTCCTTTCCAGCACTATTTCAAAGTGACTTTCATCAAAATACCAGCTGGTAATAGGATGCGAGTATTGATTTCCATCTATCTTCTGCATGATCAATCTCAAGTCAGATGGCATAAGAGGGTAACCAACCCTCACAAGAATATCAGGATCAATCTCAGAAGTAGATTCTTCCCTGACTTCCTTTTGCTTGCTTTTTGAAGCTTGTTCTTTTCTTAACTTGGCTATATGAACTTTGTCTTCTGTGTTAGCTTTGGCTTTCATTTCAGGGTAGTTTCTGTTCATGTAATGTAACGCCCGGAAATTTCAAATTGGAGTGTCATGCGACTGGAGCGTCCAATCGCATGGAACTCATGCGATTGAAGCTCAACCGCACGACTGGAGCTTAATCGTATGATTGGAGTGTTCAATCGCATGGAGATTGGACGACTGAAGGTCCAATCGCATGCAGAGCTCGGGCGACTGGATAGTAGTATTTAAGGAAGAGGGCAGCCCTTACTCACTTCCACACTCACAAACATCAGCCATAGAGAGAAAGAAGAATGAGAAAGTTCGGATTGAGCGGGTTCGTGAGCCAAAATAGACGTGTAGCGAGTCAAATCGAAGCTCTAACCGAGGAGACTACTAAGGTGAGTCCTAGGACCCCTCATTTTCATGTTTTCAAATGATTTTGGGGCTGGATCACATATAAAACCTGATTTTGTAAAATGTATGTTTGACCCATTTGGGTGTGATCATGTTTAGTGTGTTTAAGGTATGAATTTGGGCTTGTATAAGTTTGTATGATGTCCTAGTATGATTCCCTAAGGTTTGGGAAGGTTAATTCAGGTTTGAGAAGAGTTTAGAAGGGTTTTAGAGCCGTATGTCGCGGCTACAGTTCGAGATGAACTCGATTCGCTGCCCAGTTAGGGCTAGACGACTGAAGGGCCAGTCGGACGACTGAAGAACGACTGATGTTCAGTCGCACGACTGAGACCCAAACGCACGAATGGGGACTTAATCGGACGACAGGTCATGCGACTGGGAGTTCAGTCGTATAAGTCCAGTCGCATAGTTGTTCAGTCGCACGATTTGGAGTTCAGTCGCAGAGATGCCCATTCGCATAGCGTTTACTCGTACGATAGAAAGTCCATTTGCATGATTGTATGCCCACTTGCATAGTTGTCCATTCGCACGATTCAGTTGCATGGAGGCCATGCGACTGAAGTATGTCCAATCGCCCAAATAGGGCTAATGTGAATGAGGAGAGATGTGTATGAAAGATGTATGTATGACAAGTATGATGTAGCCTTATATGATGGTAATGACTCATGATTTGGAAATGTCGATGTTCCTTATGTCAATGTATGTTTATCTTTTCTTGACTTTACATGCTATGTTAATGAATGAAACGAAGGTAATAAGAACGTAAAGTGAAAGATAATGAAAGGGGAACATGATGAATGAATGCATGCATTGATGAATGAACGAATGAACGTAAGAAAAGGCTTGCAAGAAAATGTAAGGAGGTGCACACCCCTGGCAGGTGTTAGCTCAACGGTGTGCGGGTTAGCTACCCCGAAGTATGCACATTGGGGTCAGTCTTTGTGATTGACCATATTTATGGGATCCTTGCTGCTTACCCTAGGTGACTGGATCAGCATGAGTGTACAACGTTCGTGATTGATTATCACAGGTCCAGCACCAGCTCCGTGCACAATGTTCGGGGTATAGCATATGGCATTGATCCAGAATGAAAGAGAAAAGATAAGTGGTGCATGTACCTACCCTAGGTGACTGGATCAGCATGTGTGCACAACGTTCGTGATTAATCATCACAGGTCCAGCACCAGCAGTAATGCATGATGTTCAGGGTATTGTACATGTCACCGGAAGTAATGAACGTACGAATGAATATAATGAACGTATGAACGAAAGAAATGATCGTACGTAAGTAATGAATGTATGAATGACATGAATGTACGAACGCAAGTAACGAATGAATGAATGAATGAAAATAAGATACGTACGAACGAAAGAATGTGAATGATAATGATGAA
>BJCO01744555.1:0-11863 GCA_018326465.1 Flaveria floridana | reverse complement strand
GACTATTTTGAAAAGAACCTAATCGATGTGGTTAAAATAAATACTGATTTTCAACGCGCTGACCTCTATACAAAGGCTTTTGATAAACCACGTTTTCTATATTTGTTAGAGGTCAACGACGTTAAAAAGAAAAGTGATGTAATTCTAGAGGATGACCATGTTTAGTCTGACGCATATAGTCCATTTTTCTTCTCATTTTTATTTTCTTTATTTATTTTATTTTATGTTTTAATTAACTTGATGTTATTTCTTCGCCTATTAAATCCTAAAAACGCAAATCATTTACGATTTTAGAATTTTAGGGGGAGAATAAGTTTAGTTAACAACATTAAAAAAACAAGGGAGGAGGAGAGGCTAGCTGATAGAAATCAGATCGTATTTATGATACCAATTCAATATCTCTGGAAAATGTTAGTACACAGGAACAAACCATTTGGGATTTTTAAAAGATTAAATTGAATTAGATGCGAAGTTCAAAGTATAAGTCTGTGTAGTCTGAGCAATATAAAAGGAAAAATGATAGTAAAACTGGTTACTACTAAGTTAACACAAAGAAAGTAGATCTAGAGGTTGTTAGACCACTACATGATGTGTCGGTAGATTCAGCACAATAGATGATTAGACCTCATTGGTGAACTCAATTTAAACTAATCTGTTCAACTGACTGTGGGTTCCCATCTTATCACTGGTTAACACAATCAGTTATTTCCAATAAGGGGTGACGAGCAAATAAACGCCATAAATGTGTGCGGATGACCACAAAAAGAGCAAAGCACGAAAAAAATGAAAAATAAACGCAATAAAGCTCATAACCTATGTTGTTGGTGCGTTATGTGCAAAAGAAAAAATTAATATGCTCTAACAAGAAGATAGGTTGTGTGCCTCTCTGCTGTGCGATGGCACTGACCTGAGGATAAGCATAACCTAGATATTCTAGAATTCATTGTTTTTTGCCGCCTCTCTGTTGTGCGGTGGCACTGACCTGAGGTTTGGCTTCTCTTTGAAAGCTCTAAGAATAGTCTCTTCTTCTCAAAATATCCGTAGACCGCTCAAAAATCTCCAAAGGAATGCTGATTACCATAGAAGCGTGGGCTCCATAAATATTGGTTGAAATAATAAAACCTAATATATCACCAATCTGTGTCAATAGTCTGTGTGTGGATTTAAGTGGACAAATTATACTGACAATCAGTGTGGCTGCAATTCTTGAAAGTCCAAATCAACATGTGCATCTTGTAGTACCAGTATGATTTCCTAAACTTGCTAACGACTCTAGATGAAAAACAAGAATCGAACATCAAAAGGCTTTGATAACATGTCCTGAATTATTTGACGTGCCTGTATGATTCCTAACTGAATCGGTCCAATTATGGTCAAAATGAATTGAAACTGGCCTTTCCGAAAATGAATCTTTTAGATAGCCATATTAGAATTTCCACCTCACACAAAACCACAAAAACAAGTTTTAGTTTTGTATTACAGTTTTAGTTCTTTTATTTTGTTTAAATTTCGTCAACTTATTTTGTTAAACATTGTACTATGCCATGGAATTAAATCTGGAATTTAATCACTTAAAAGGGTCACGTCTGAGGTGGCCAAACATGTTTTCAAATGTAAAATGAGTCACGTCTGAGGTGACAAATTGTTTTAAAAGGATCACGTCTAAGGTGATCAAAGGTTCTCAAAGTTAAAATGATCATGTCTGAGATGATCGAATACTCAAATTATTTAATCAATAGTCAAAGGTGCAAAATTTCAAATGGTCATAAAGTCAAAATCATGAGTATGACCCATACGCATGACTGGACCATGAGTATGGACCAACCATACGAATGGACCATACTTATGTCCTAGACAGTTGAATGGAGCATGAGTATGAACCATTCACCCGAATGGCTTACCAGATTGAGCCAGTCGCCCGAATGGAGCTGTGTGAATGAGTCAGTCACCCGACTGAAACCCAGTCGGCCGATTGAATGTGATCGACTTAACCAATCGCACGATTGAGCTCCAATCGCCCGAATGAACAGAGCGAATGAGCCCAATCGCCCGATTGAAATCCGATACAGTATAAATAGAGCCATAGTCGATCGCATAAACTCAACACCCCCCAATCGCCCTAAAATCGCATACCCTACCGTTACTCTGCAAAAATTTCCTCTGACCGAATTTGACACCTTCTTTTGATATTTTGACGACCTCTGGTGTTTATACATGTATAATGTGGTGCAATCTATCCAAAATTCCATAAATTTGATTCAAAAATCATGAAACTCGGCCCTAACAAGAACCATGACTTAAGTTGGACAAATAACCTAACTAAACTAAGTAAAATGTTGAAATCAAGGTTCTTAGGTGATTAGTAGACTGAATGCGAGTCTAATGAACCAATACATGATGTCTAAATTTTAAGATTTGGTCAAACATTGAATTTCAATCGAACAGACAGTAGGTCAGGCGACTGGACATCCGGATGAACTACAATCGCACGACTGAGCTGCATGAATGACTCAGTCGCCCGAATAAACAATGCGAATGAACTCAGTTGGCCAACTGAACCAATCGCTGGTTCAGTCACCCGATAGAACTCAATCGCATGATTAGACACCCGATTGTATCCAGTCGCATGTTAGGTCAAACGACTGAACCCAGTCGTATGGTTCAATCGCATGATTGAACCAGACTTATTTCAAATAGGTTAATTACAAATGTTTTCTGTTATGTGATGATTTAACTTGTATGCTCCGTGTGTTACAGATTGATGGCTAATAGGTGGACCATAAACACCAAGCACAACATTTGTGCTCATCTGGACGCCACAACTCGGACCGGTGCCAAGTTTGCTAGGAACATAGCCTTCCTTAAGAGATCCCGGTTCCACAGAGCTATATCTACAGCGTGCACCCCCTACAGGTCTATACAGCAGGCCTTCTGGGAGGGTGCATTGGTTGACCGATCTCAGGAGCCCTACTGCATCTGGAGCACTATTTTTGGACAGGCAATTGAGGTGACTACTGATAAGATACGACGAGTACTCGATCTGGGTGACGATCCAGATCACCCGACCATTCTACACCCTTTGACGGTGAGAGGGTGGTTCCTCGGGATGAAGTACTCTGGGGATACCAATGCAGGGGTGCTTAACAAAAGCAACCTGTGTCCCCAGTTTAAGTACATGGCGCATGTGATACTGATGTGCATGGTGTCAAGGAGGGGTAGGTTTGATGACCTATCAGACCAGATTCAGAATGCCTACGTGGCATTGGTCCTCAACCACCCCTTCGGTTTCTCCAGTATGATCTTTGCCTATTTGATAGAGAATCTTGAGGCAAAGGGAAAGGAGGGATTCTGCAGGTACCCCAGATTCTTGCAGCTGATTATCGATGAGAAGCTGCCTGCCTTGCCCAAGGAGATCCACGATGCTGTATCGCTGGAGATTATGGATGATACGACCTTGGGCCGCATGAAGGTCTACAGGGAGAAGCAAGTCAAGCCCCCTGTGAAGAGACTCTTCGGGCATCTGGCCCTGGCTGATTACATGGCGCCGGCTAGGCGTAAGTGGCGCCATGAGGAGAGTGACTCGGATGTTGAGCATATTGCTCTTCCATCTGATGACTCCGACGATGACGGTGACACCGGCAGAGACTCTGGGCCAGCATCTACTAGGTGCCCCACTACCCATGTTACACCTTCACCCACTACTCATACAGATGCCACAACTGCCATCTTTCACCAGGATTTCTGTCCTCCCGATGAGGAGGAAGAGAGTGATGAGAAGCCTCTGATGAGGTCTGTGGGCAGCAGGGTGGTTGCCACAGAGAGAGGATTGAGGGCGGTTGGTCGACGCCCAGGGGAGTCCAGGGATGCTGCTGCTGATTCAGATCCCTCATATGCCCGAACCCACTCAGTAGCCAAGGGGGAGCCTTAGTGCCTAGAGGCACAAGGAGGAAGACGATGGCTCACCCTTATGGAAAGAAGGGGAAGCGACTGAAGTTTACTTTGACCTCATCTACCACCACAACCATTACTTCCACCACTCCACCTACCACCACTACCTCACCCACTCCACCACTTACCCACATCTCATCCACCACCACTACCTCACCCACTCCACCACTTACCCACATCTCATCCACCACCACTATAGCTCACCCTTCTCCAACCACACATTCACCACCACCCATATTCACCACTGCCACCACCACCACCACCACTAACCACCAGGCAGGGCCATCATCTCACCCATCTTTCACTTCCGGCACATCTCTACCTCGAAGTGGGGTAGATGAACAGCTTTCAGCACTAAACCGTATGGTGCTGAAGTTGTTAGCAGCCGCCGACGAGAAGACTGCACAGCTCCAACAGTTAGTGGAGCTTACTGCTACACAATCACTACAGATCTCTCAGCAGGTACAACAGATTGAGGAGCAGGCTCAGCAAATGGTTGCTCAGAGTCTAGAGATTACCCAACTCAAGGAGCAGAACGTGTTATCTTCTAATAAGATTAAGGAGTTGGAGGATGCCAAGAGGACCATCCTACTCAAACTTAGGGGCTCAAAGGATGAGCCTCTAAAGATCCGAGAGGGTGATGATGATGATAGTGATGATGATGATGATGATGATGATGATGGTGATGATCAAGGTGACGATACAGAGGGAGATGACGATGTTGATGCAGGTGATGATGGTGATGAAGGAGAAGGAGATACATCTGCTATGGGTGCCACATCAGCAAGTGAAAGAAGGACCAAGAAATCTCAAGACAAAGATGCCTCTACATCAGCCTCGTCAGCAGAGGAACACATGATTCAAAACAAAAATCCAAATTATCAAAGAGATGAATATGAGGCTGCTCCCCTTCAATAGATCAAGACTCGACTCACAATGATTCTTGATCTGCAAGGGATAGTCAGGAGATCTGTGAGTTACACTCCTGAAGAAGGAGAAATAATTCATGATCTCACTGATGAGCAATTGGCCAAAATATTCCGACTCAATCCTGATGAGATCGTGAAAGATACTCCGACAGTAAACGTGGAAAGTGACGATAAGCTAAATGATATAGACGAGATAGAAATTAAGGATGTCATAGCCCACCATTATCCACAGTATACTGACAACAAAGGAAATGTTGTTCCCAATCTAGGAGACACCCTGGTCAGTGACACATTCGAAACTCCGGATAATCTGGAGCAGGTTTTGGAGAAGGACAAAGATAAAGCCCAAGCCTCAGACGCCGATGTCAACATCAGAAAGGCTGAATGGGCAGCATGTTTTGCAGAACTTACAGCCCAACGCAGTGCTCTAATGTCAAGTGTCTACACCAAACTTTATAAAGTTAAGAAGCATCACAAGGTGTCTGGCAAAATTATAGCGTGGGCCTATTTTGAAGATCTTAACATTTATGTTGTTAAAAGAGAGAAAGGGATCGAGTACTTCAGATTCCCACACGATCTGAAGACTCTTCCGGGATTTGAGCTTAACCTGTTAGCAAAGTTGAAGTTGCTATATGCTGACCCTCGTAAGATGTCAGGATCGTTTGAAGCTGCTTTAAAAAGAGAGTACAACACCAGGTGGGTCAACTTCAAACCTCAACAACCAATGAGGTATATAAGAAGATTTGAAGTTGATGCCATTACTGGAAAGCCAAAAGTAGTGCTGAAGAGGAGTCCTCCGTGCACGATGTCTAGAATCCCTCTAAGGGAAATGCCACAGGACTTCACTCCACACTTCAAGTGGTGGTACTATGATTGGAGAACAGGTGAGGTGGTCATAGTGTTGAACAGAAATGGTAGCATGGAAACTATCAGGGTATTTAACCCCATGTGGCTCACTAATTTGTCAGCTGATGATGTTTACACCTTATACCAGTGGCCACTGTTATATGACGCACAAGATATTGTACAAGCCCTCCAATTCCAAAACGTGATCAGACTCTGCTTTGCATTTGAAATACATGCAGAAGTTACAATAGAGGAGAAGTACAAGAAATACGAGGAGGTTATAAAGAATGTAAGACAATAGATGAAATTAGGTCCAAGGGGGAGTTTGTAGGTATATGTGTACCAAGTTTCTGAGCTTAATGTAATATGTCTTTAGTGTGTTACACATATGTAATTGAATGGGTACATTGATGAAATACAATGTGTGGTTGTGCTTATAATGTTTATTATTTCATTGATTAGTAGTTTAACGCTTATTGGACTGACTATATAGGTTTGTGGTTGTTTGAATTAATCTTAGTAATGAAATGATTAAGAAATATATTCAAACTTAATAATATGAAGTTCTCATGTGAATGTCCTATGCTAATGGACCATAGGCATGAACAACTTCATGCGAATGACTCAGTCGCACGACTGAACCAGGAGACCGGATCAGTCGTATAATTATAACATGATATTGGCTCAGTCGTACGACTGAACACTCAGTCGTGTGAATGGATCGACCGCATGGCTCAATCGCATGACTGAACCATACTTGTGGTTCAGTAGCCCGAATGAGAAACACTAACATATAAATACCACTTAGATCATGGAAAAACGTAACACTTGCATACATACGTACCCTAGCCGTCCAGAGACCTCTAAGAACCTGTTCAAGTTCATAGATTGCACTAGATCAATTACCAATCATTCTTAACGTTTAGATTCAATCTACAATTGTTTCTACGTGTGTTCTCACTGATTGGATCGCCAATCAAATAGGATTCCGCACTATTTGATTCGGTATACATGTATATCAGTTAGTACATCGTCCGGTACACGATCCCTAACATAACAACAGTATGTTATTGATTCAATACTCATTAATCATAGTGCGGAAACCCGTGATTAATGATATGAGATCTATATGTGTGTATGATTATGTGTTTTTGACTGCTTGAAAATAATAAACTGCTTGTTTGATTGATTGTTCAAAATATTACAAAGTATTAGGGTATACTAGTATTTTTAACCTATACAATGATGTATGCACAGTTACAAAAATACCCTTATGTAAACAAAATACATATAATCCTTATTCTATAAGTTGTCTGCTTTGGATGATAAGATATGCGCTATGTATGATATGATGTCCACTGTGAGAGTTAAACAACTTATCCGTTGTGCCTTGGATGCTATCCGATGTGAACACTTGTGTTCGCTTTGTTTTTTTCCGCTGTGGAGTGTTCATCAGCTGTACAGTTGGTCATCCGTTACGTATGATTGATCATCTACTGTGGGCACTTAGCCTGTGTTCTTTATCCGCTGCATCTTCTAGTTTATCCATTGTGGAAAATTTCGCATCTACTATAGACACTTCAGCAAAAATTCCTTTTATCTACAAACCTAAAAAATCAATTTAAACTTAATTAGTATATGTTATGAATGTTATTGATTTTTATGTGTTAGTTAATGGTTTTTGAATGTTAGAACACATTATGTTTGATTATGGCAAGCATTTTCCTTTTGTGTATTTGTTGAGTCCACCATTAAATTTAACTAAACAATCTTTAATCCTTATCAAGGTTTAGAAAATCGGTATATTTTAATTTGGTTTTTCTTTGTTTCTAGCTAGTTTCATTCTAAAATCTTTTTTATTTGATCGTTAGTCTGATGTAGCTGAAACTATGAAGACTATATCAAATCTAGAACTATGAATATGTTTAGAGGTGAGATGAAATTAACATAATAATGTGAAGTAAAATAGGTTTTGCCCATCTAGTGTTAAAGCATCTTTGGTTGTAGCCTGAAGTCTTTTATCAGCGACATCCAATGGCCGAAAAAGATTCTCAAAGTTTGGTGACTCTTAATTATTTGATTCCAACATCAATATATATGTATACGTTTGCATGGGGTTATTCATGTGCATGTTATTTTTATGTGTGTTTGTGTATTTGTGTCATTGTATGTATGCATGTACGTATGTCTCCATGTCCTTATGTGTGTTTATGTCTTAGAGAGTGGTTGCTAATCTGGGTGGGTGTGTACGTAAATAGATAGCACAAGGATACATGTATAAGCATGTGCGAGATATGTATGTATGTATGTGCGTAGGTATGTTTGTACTTATGTACAATCATATGTATGTACATATCATCGTTAAGACACTCAGGTTCAAACTTTCTTAACAAGCATTTACTATGTGTATAAACCTGAACTTTACTTACTACCTATAAACGTTCAAACTTTCTTAACATCTATCATATTGGGTCTATCATTATCGGCCCTATTTCAAGAGTCCTTACAATTGGATTGAAACGTCAAATAATAGTTCTAAAACAAAATATTTCATTAATATTGCAGCAGAAGCATTCAAATCATGCAACAATGGTCTTAGAGACAAACATGTGTCAATCATTATTTAAAAATTAAAAGTAAGCCTTTAAACGAGATGCTAGTCTTTGTTCAGCTTGGCAGACTTCAATATATGCCAATTAAAACCCTAAGCTCTACTCATCTTTGATTACCTGACATACATACTATAATGAGTGGTTATAATTTTTCATAGCAAGATAGATAGACATACTTTGATTTACATTAGTGAGATGCTTGCATGGGACAAGACTTAGTGATATGTTTGCAAAAGGTAAGACTTCACTGCATGCTTGCATAATGATAAACAATCTAGTGGCGTGCTTATAGGAAACAAGACTCTAGTGATAGACAAGCCATAGTCACAGCCTTCATAAGCGATATTACATTGAATAAGACTCTAATTTTTTGAATTACCGAGGTATACAGGCTAGTTATAGAGTCTTTGAGTTAATTGTTGATGCCTTAAACATATATGATCTGACAAAGGATGGCTAATTACATAGGTTTTACGCACTTACAAAGTTGGCATTGAAAACATTCTAAGCATGTGGAGTTGCTAAGGTGTGTTAGTTAAAACAGAAAGGCTTAGAGTTAGTTAACAATGTTTCACTTTCATTCTTTAATAGCTAAATGAAAACAATTGTGATGGGAAGTGATACTTGTGGAGATTTTAACTTCACTTGTTAAGGTAAAGGTCAGTTTCGGAGGAAATGCAATCTTATAAAGGTGTTAAACCTACTTTTTGATTACATGGTCCTTTTCAAACCGAGTTTCACCTCAAATCATTGAATCAATCATTCTTCTTTATGGAAATTTTAATGTATACATTGACATGAATACATATGAAAATTATATAAACGTAAATTGTGAACCTATCATAAATCAACCTACCAACTTTAACATAAAACTTTGTAGATCTATGATTAAGTACATTCATGTTATTCCTTAAAACGATGAAAAGCGCAAGAACATGGAGATCGACAACTCACCTATGAAGCTAACTCGAGAGAAACCTAGAAGAAGGTTCTTCATATCGAGATCTATAAAATCAAATATCTACATACAAACTTGAACACTAGATATTAGCTATAATCATTTTTAATAATGATTCATGCTTAATATATTTCAAGTTTTATAAAAAGCATATATTTTTCTCTATTCTTTTGACCTTTCTCTCTTAGCTAAGAACTATCTCTCTCTAAAGAAAGAGAGGAGTGCGGGGGGCTACTATCCTTTATAAGGGAATATTACAATCATCTCATTTCCACATATGTATAACATCACTATAATATGACCATCTCATTTTGCATAGAATAACAAAGTAACATACACAATTAGCATTCATCATTAGCATTTTTATTTCATCCCCATGCTTAAAAAGTTATAAATTAAAAAATGTATCTAAATCCCTTCCTACTGATCACACAACACCAACACCACCAACAATGTTTTTCTTTCTAATTTGCAAGCATTATAGGATTTTGCAGGATCGGTGTTGGTCTCTCAATACAAGTATATCTCATAAACTCGCTAACTCTCACTCATTTGATAAAGTAGAATCTCAAACAATGTTGAGAATAATATAATAAGTTAATGAAAATAAGAAATGGTTTTCAAGATACTTGTATATAATACTTCCTAACTCGGCGTTACAATAATCATATAAGCATATTTGAATCAGTTGCATTGAGAAACTAAATATACTACTATCTACAGCCGGTTATATTTTAATGACCAGCTAGAACTTACAACTAGACAAATACTACATTGCTAGAAGTAAGGTATCTAAGATAAAATACTATCCTAGATTAGGTAGCCATGACAGGTCCATGACTTACCTTTTGTGAGCAACTAAAGTTGGTAACTGTACTAATTGGTAAAAGGTGAACAGTGGAATAAAGTATGGTCAACTACATGGGCATGGGAAAGCGCCATGCAGTATATCCAAGTTGGCAGCATGTGTCAGTCAGACCATACTTTTGTCCACTAGTTCATAGTCGGTTCTTCCGAAAGTAAATGTCTTTGGAAGAATAAGTTCTTCCAAGACCATTTATAATCCGGAGGTATCAAATTCTTTTGAGTCTTCTACAAGTCTTTAGGACTTCATTCTTTGGAAGACTTTGCCTTGGATCTTCTAGGTTAAACTATTCGGAAGTAGAAGTACTAGGTCTTCGGAAGACTTAGAACTATCTTTGATAGTTCTACGTATACTTCGGAAGGAAAACTACTTAGTTTCGGAAGACTTATTTTTCCTTCGGAATTTAGTCATACTTTAGGCTTCGGAAGATCTTTAGCTTGTTTTTGGAAGAGTTGCTTTTAGCTTCGGAAGACTTCATTCAGTTTCACTCAAAATCTTCTAAGTGTAGTTTTGGTTATACCAGCCTCATCTGATCCAACAAACTCTCCCTAGGCTGATGCTACCAAAACTTTACTCCCTTCTACTTCTCAAAATTTTCAACACCAAGGAAGAAATGTATTTGTCAGTCTCCTTATTCTTTCCCGGAGTGGTGCTGTGAAGTTTGTATAAGTCACTTGTACATAAGAGATCTAATCTATTGCTCTGGATGACATGTACCCTTTGCTATGGCCCACTCAGGAGAGTTAGTTGATTGGAATTGTGGTCATATTCCCGTCTAACTATGGAATCTGAAGCAGGGCCTTCAACCTTTTAAAGGAATGAACTTCCTTTTGTAGTGGCACCCTCTCCTTATTCCTTCCTCAATTCTAACTCAATCGTTGCTTTCTTGGTTAGCTTAACAAGATGAATGCTGCTTAGGTGATTTCTGATGTGAGCAACTACTTGGGAGTTGGAGGGATTTAAGAATGGTTTCTCTACTAACTTAGGAATATTAATCTGCTTGAGTGTATAAGAGATGGAGTGTCAAATTGGTTTACTTCAGCTTTTTACCTTTCCATAAAAAAGTTGTGAGAAGGTTCATCAAACCTCCACTGGACAATTTTCTTCCAAGGGGTGAGGGGCATGCTTGGTAGTTTGTCCCCTTTACTGGTGTCCAGTAAAGTCAACAATCTTCTCCTCAGCTTTTTCTCTTCTTCCTTGAGGGATTCTGCGTTTGTTGCTAAGATTTGAAGAGCTTGGTCCAGTGTTCCCCATGGCAGATCTAGGAATGCATCTCTTATGAGTGAATAGGAAGAGCCTGTTGGACCAAAAGAACCAATGAGCCAAGATCAGGAAAACCTCTAAGTCCCACATGCCACTGCAACAACTGCTGAAGACTCCCATCAGCTGTTCTGACAAAGTCTGAAGAACAAAGTATGAAGATCAAATACTGAAGAACAACAGCTGAAGACCCCAAAGTACTGAAGACCAAGTACTGAAGTCTGAAGTACTGATCATACAAGTACTGAAGACTTCAAGTACTGAAGAATCAAAAGCTGAAGAACTGAAGAACTGAAGACCTTCTACTGAAGCACAAAGTCTGAAGACAAAGACTGAAGACAACAGCTGATGATATCTACTGAAGTCATCAGCTGTTACATCGTCTGAAGCCAAAGTCTGAAGAACAAGTGCTGAAGACTCAGAGTTTGTCACAACAGCTGAAGAA
>BJCO01744553.1:0-14096 GCA_018326465.1 Flaveria floridana | reverse complement strand
ATAGTTCATGCTAATGGCCCATGCTAATGGACCATACGCATGAATTCATCATGCTTATGGACCAGTCGCACGACTGAACCAGGAGACTGGATTAGTCGTACGATTGAAACATAAGACTGACTCAGTCGCACGACTGAACCTTCAGTCATGCGTATGACTCAATCGCATGATTCAGTCGCACGACTGAACCATGCTAATGGTTCAGTTGTACGAATGTAAACTACAAACCTATAAATACCACTTAATTCGTGGAAAAACTCAACAATTGAAAACACTTCGAATACTTACGTACCCTAGCCGTCCAGAGCGTCCCTGCTCATCATTCCAACTTCATAATTCGTTCTTGATTGATTTCTACTCATTCTTAACGTATAGTCTATTCTAATATATCAAAGTAACGTTCTCACTGATTGGATCGCCAATCAAATAGGATTCTACACTATTTGATCTAGTTTCACGCATTATCAGTTAGTACTCCGTACATACACGGTCCTAACAAATAGTATGAGGATCTTGGTAGAACTTGAGTTGATGATGTGATATACGTGAACTACTTGTATGATTATCATGTATGATGCATTGCTACACTTTATTAAATGGGATTTAAACTTATATGTCACCAATGGGTCAAATGGGTCAACTACGTTAAATGAGTGTTGTTTTTCAAAACCTTGGGTCAACATGTTTATTGAGCACCTATGGTTGTTAAGCTTTCTGAGTGCACGTACTTATGTACTTGTGTATTTTAGGTAACCTTTGAAGGGTTGTCTTTCCATCCATTGTCAGTTTCTTTGTTTTTGTTCCTTGCGCATCTGGTGAGTTCATGCCCCATTATTTTTACTTACGTCCTTTTTAGGGGGGAGATAGTATACTGTTTTACCTTACAAATGCTTTACGTTGATAAGTTGTGTTAGTATAACATAGTGTAGCATACCATGAAAGCACTCCCACTTTCAGATCATTAATATTTGTAATTAGCGAGAAATGCTAGGTAGTACTACTGGGCCTGACAAGCCCAACCCGTGCGACTCGAGGTCAAACGGGTGTGATGTTGTCCTAGACATAAACATCATCACAACTTGGTAGGTTGTGATGGGAGGCAAACAAACAAAACAAATGTCTGCTTCGATCGCGAAATCACTATAGTTATTACTTATGAATATAGGCTAGCTATCTATTTCAATGCATTTCTTATGTTTTACAACTATTAGTGTTTATGTTAAACGCAAACTCTTGAACTCACCAAACATTGTGTTGACTCTTTTAGTATGCTATATTCAGGTTGAGGTTAACAGCTACCATAGGAGCACGCACGGGTCAAGCATATGCATTTAGAAAACTGATGCCATTTACTTTTTGAATGGTTTACATTTGGTTTAAATTATGGTTTGGCGTGGGTTTTGCCAAGTTACATTTCTCGTACTTTGGGTTTAACTTATTTACAAAATGCTTTTGCAAATATTATAAATTTTCAAACTCTGATTTATTTTAAATATCACATATAGTGTCGTTCTGAATAACTAATGACTAGGATCCTGGTTTGTTCACACACCTCACGGTAAAACCCCATACGTGATGTTGAGGGTGTGACAGATTGGTATCAGAGCCATTGGTTATAGAGAACAAGGTTGCATACACACTAGTCTATAACCGCCAATTAAGATTGTGGCCTACACTATGAGGTCTCACGAGTTGCCGACTCTTTGCCTTGGAATGATCAATCCGCCAATCAAGCGAATTTCACTCAACACAAGTGTTCTCTCTTAAACTCACTAAGTCACAGTCGAATGATGAAGCATAATCCTTTAAGAGTTGATAATAATATACTAAGTAAGCATGACACAAGAACTAGTTTTCAAGATACTTGTATACATTACTTCTCAACTCAAAGTTACAAGACTCTTACAAGCATGCTCTCAATTAGCTTACAATGAGAACTATATATACTACTATCTACAGCCGGTTATACAAAAGATTACCAGCTGAAAACTTACTACTAAACAAATACTACATTGTTGATAGTAAGGTATATAGAATAAAATTCTATCCTAGATAAGGTAGTCATGACATGTCCATGACTTATCTTTTTGGTTACCAACTAAAGTTAGTAACTGTATTAACTGATAAGAAATGAACAGTGGACTAAAGTATGATCAACTACATGGGCGTGGCAAAACACCATGCAGTATCTCAGAGGTTGCAGCGGCTTGTCAGAGGGACCATACTAATATCCACTGGTTCATAGTAGGTTCTTCTGAAGGTTAACTGGCTTCAAAAGAACAAGTTCTTCCGAAGCCACTTATACTTCGGAAGAGTTTACTTCTTCCGAGACTTGTGCTGGTGTTCAAGACTTTATGCTTCCGAATTCATTGTCTTGAAATCTTCTAAGTGTTGATCTTCGGAAGAGAGATAACTTTGTCTTCGGAAGACATGATTTCTCTTCAGAAGTTCTTTTAGATTTAATATTCAGAAGTGCAGCTTTTGCCTTCGGAAGTCTTTATCAGTTGTACCAAACAATGTTCTAAGTGTGGTTTGGTTGCACCAGCCTTATATATCCTAACAAACTCCCCCTAGGTTGATGCTACCAAAACTTCACTGTCTTCTACTCCTCAAAACTTTCAGCACCAAGGAGAACAGATATCTGTCTGTCTCCTTGTTCTTTCCAGAAGTGGTGCTGAGAAGTTGGTACAGATCCTTTGTAGATAACAGGTCCAGTCTGTTACTTTGGATCATATGTACCCTTTGTAATGGCCCTCGAAAGAGAGTTAGTTGATGGGAGTTGCCTACTCCCATCTAACTATAGGTTCTAAGTTAGGGCCTTTAATCATTTGAAGGAAAGTCTTTCCTTTGATTGACCCTTCCTTTTCTACCTGCTCTTTTAGCTTCAATTCTTCTTCAATCCTTGCTCTTGTAGTTAACTCAGCAAGGTGAAGGCTGCTCAGATGATTTTGAATATGAGCAACTATCTGAGAGTCGGAGGGGTTAGAGAATGACTTCTATGCTAACTCAGCAATGTCAAATCTGCTTGAGTGAATCAGAGATATAATGTTAAGTCGGTTGACTTGGCCATTCTCCCTTTTGACAACAAAGTTAGGAGAAGAGTCTTCGAACCTCTATTGGACAATTCCTTTCCTAGGAATGAGGGGTTGATTTGACAGCTTGTTCTCCTTTTTGGTATCCAACAGATTCACCAGTCTTCTTCTCAGCTTCTTCTCTTGTGAGGGAATTGGAGGATCCATCAACAAATATTAATTTGATGGACTCATCTTCAAAAGAGATTTCACTCAGAGTAGTACAGTTGATGAGCTTTTTCTTAATTTCCTTGAATTCATCCAAGGTCAGAGGTTTACTTGACTCAGAGGATGGCCTAGGAGAAGAGTGGGTACTTAATTGTTGGGTAGAAGAGGGTTGAGTTCTGGGAAGTGTTTTGGGGTTTAGGATGGGTAGTGGAGGTGGTTGTTGTGAAGCAAAAGGTGAGGGTATGGCTGATGGTGTAGGTTTAGGAATGTAAGGTTCAGTGGTTAGTTCAGTTTTTATTGGGAAGGGAGAAGGTGTTGGGTCAGGTTTAGTTTGGGGTTGAGGTTGAGGTGCAGGTTTGGGTGTTATCCTCTGAGGACTTGGGTAAACCTTCTCCCTTCTTCCTGAGCGAATACCAGCCTTGATGTCACTGACATGTCACTGCAGGGTCCTATCAGACATGGGGACAACTTGTCTGCCAGATAAGCCATGGACTTTGAGATAAGCTTTCATCCATGCTCTGTCTCCTATCTTCTTGGCTGCGACAAATTGTGCTTCTTCTTCCTCTCCCTGAGTTTTTCCCTAGCTGCCTTTCTCCTCTCCTTGTCCATTTGATATTGTTCTTTGTTGAAAAGGCACAAGATCATGTCCTTGTTATGGGGAGCTAGTTCTTCAAAGGAGTATCCCCTAGAACTTAAGAAGGCAATCCTTTCTCCTCTCAGCTGTTGCTCAGCTTCCTCTTTCTTTCTTTTCTCTTCCTCTTCTAAGGCCAACCTTGCTACTTCCTCTTGTTCTTTTTGTAGCAGGGTTGCCTTTTCTAGCTCTACCAGCTCCTCAAGTGGTAAGAGGAGCATATCTTCATTTTCCACCCTAAGATTTACGAGGTTGTCAATAATCTCCATTCTTTTCAAGTTGTTGATAGCCTTTTGGGCCACCACAGCCGATTTTCTACTTGCAGCTAATAGCTTTCTGGTGGTGAGTCTACCTTTCCTTTTGATCTTCTCCATCCTTTTCTCCTCTAACAGTTTTTCAGCAGTCATCTTCCTTTGCCTTTGATGTCTTTAGAAGCTTGAGCCTTTAGAGATTCTGTTGTAGAGGATTCAAGTTGGTGAGTGGTTATTTGAGCTTGTGACGATGAAAGTGGTTGAGTAAGAGGAGTTGTGAGATAGTCTTCACTATTTATCTAAGAGGCTAGTTCAAGAATTGCCTCCGTGATAATTAGACCATCAAAAAAACAAAATATTCCTTCCACAGCTTGGACTTCAGCTTCAGAAGTTAGCGGGAATCCTTCCGCAGCTTGGTCTTCAGATCGAAAGTTAGAGGGATTGCACTACCTGTCCCAACTGATTCAGTTGCTGGGCCATCAGTCCCTATATCCCCTTTGAAATCAATCTCAGGTTTAATGTGGACCTTAGGTTGACCAAATCCTTCCTCAGTGGTAGGTGGTGCATTCAACCTTTGAAGCTCCTCAGCTCCAAAGTAAGCCATAACAACATCTGGACTTGGTTGTTCAAGTGAAGAGTTCATTAAGAATGTGGTTAAGAATCTGTTAAGATCCATGAGCATCTTTGGGTCCACTTAAATAATGATAGAAGGTGGCTCTATGAAAACAGTTACTTGTTGAGCAGGGTACCTTGAAGAAAGTGTAGAAAGAGCCAAGCTTTGCTCCACATGTGCTTCACTCTAAACATTCTTACCCTTTTTGGTAGCATCATCTTGAGACCTTGATGAGCTAGAAGAAGAAGTCAGGGAGACTTGAATTAGTACATGCCTAATAGATCTCTCAATCTGTGTCTTGGCTAGTTGAGCTTTGAGATATTCAATCTCAAGTTGCTGAGTGGCAGACCTATGTTCTAAAGTCTTAACCTTTGATTCAAAGTTTGAGACTTTAGAAAGTAGGTCTCTTATGATGAGTTTCATACTTCCCTCATCTGCTATAGAATAATCATGGGGAGATGAGATAACATACCTTGTATGTTCATCCTCACTACCAGATATGGTTTCTTGGCACCCTGGTTTCCTCTACGAAGTGATGTCTCTTTCAGAGTTATCAATAGGCAGAGTTGCCATAGATTCAGTCTTAAAAATGTTACCACTATCTTGAGAGGCCATTGAGACTTCTTAGTAGTAGCAGCTGAATCTACATGAGTCCCCTCCACATCAGTGGGACTCACCTCAGTTTGGCTTTGGTGATGGAGGCTAGAAGTCAGAGGTTTCTCTAGGCTCAATTGATCTTTAGATAGGAGTTGTAGATCAAAATCATGGCCTTGGAGGAACATGAAATCTTCATCAATACCTATAGGATCAAAGTGGTTCTCTCAACACTAAGTGTTTCTCACAAACTTGTTAAATCTCACTCGTTTGATGAATGCAGAATCAAGAACTTAGTTGATAATAATAATATAATAAGTAAAATAACACAAGAGTTTTTCAAGATACTTGTATATATTATCTAAGTATTACAAGACTCATGCAAAAAGCATGGATACTAAGTTACAATGAGCAACTATATATACTACTATATACAGCTTGTTATTCGTAGATAACATGCTGGGACTTACTTCTAGACAAATACTACATTGCTAGAGGCAGAGTATCTTAGATAAAGTATTATCTAAGATAAGGTAGTCATGACAGGTCCATGACTTACCTTTTGGTCGCCAACTAAAGGTGGCAGCTGTACTAACTAAGGAATGGTGAACAATGTACAAAAGTAAGGTCAACCACATGAACGTGGAAGGTATCTTGCAGAGGATCAGAGTAGGCAGCAAGTGTAAATCGGATAATGCTTTGTCCACTGGTTCATACTGTGTTTCTTCCAAATGTAAAATGGCTTCGGAAAAATAAGTTCTTCGGAACCATTTTATACTTCGGAAGACATAGTTTCTTCCAAAACTTTGTCTTCGGAAGACTTTGTCTTCATTCTTCAAAGTACTTTACTTCGGAAAGAGATCTTCTATATCTCGGAAGACTGAGTTCATCCTTCAAAAACTCTTCGGAAGATCACCATGTAAGCTTCGGAAGTTACAGCATTTTCCTTCGAAAGATGCAACATTTCCTTCGGAAGACTTCTCTTCGTTTGCACAGATTTCTTCTAAGTGTTGTTTTGGTTGCATCAGCCTTAACAGTTCTAACAAATTCCCCCTAGGCTGATGCTACTAAAACTACACTTCCTTCTTCTTGAACTTTTTAACTCCTCTTCAGTTCTTGCCTTTTGTTCAATTCAGCAAGATAAAGGTTGTGAATGAATCTTCTGATGTGAGCAGCTGTCATGGAGTTAGAGGGATTGGTGAATGGTCTCTCTACTAACTCAACAATATCAAATCTGCTTAAGTGTAGCAGAGAGGAGGCATTGAACCTGTTTACCTCTCCATTGTCCCTCTCCACAACAAAGTTGTGAGAAGGTTCATCAAAGCTTCACTGGACTATTGTGTTTCTAGGAATGAGGGGAAAGTTTGGAAGTCTGTCCCCATTCCTAGTGTCCAGCAGGCCCACCAATTTCCTTCTTAGCCTTTTCTCTTCTTCATTTAATGAATCAGAGCTTAAGGCAAGAAGATTGAGTGATTGGTGTAACGTTTCTCGGGGTAGATCTAAGATGGCATTTCTTGTGAGAGTGTTTGAGGATCTATCAATGTATTGCAATACGATGAATCCTTCCTCATAAGAAATGCTGCTTACTGTTGAGCAGTTGTTGAGCCTTCTCTTAATCTCCCCAATCTCTTCTAAGGTTGGAGTTCTGAATGGTTCAGAGAATGACTTTGGTATTAGTTGGGTTTTGGGTTGTAGGATATGTAGTGAGGGTGGTTATTGAGAGGCAAGGAAAGGTTGTGTTGGTAGTGAGGATAGTGTGGGTTCAGGGGTGTATGGCTCAGTGATGGGTTCGGTTTTGATGGGTAAGAAGAAGGGTATAGGCTCAGTGGTGGTTTCGATGATTGTGGGTAGTGGTTTGGGTTCTGGTTTGGGTTTCATCCTCTGTACCTCTTGAGATACCTCCTTCTTTCTTCCTAAGCGAATGTCAGCTTTGATGTCACTGACATGTCCCTGTAGGGTCTTCTCTGACATAGGCCCAACTTGCCTGCCATTGAAGCCATGTGCCCTGAGATAAGCCTTCATCCAGGCTTTATCTCCTACCTTCTTGGAGGCTACAAGTTTAGCCTCTTCTTCTTTCTTCTTTCTCTCCTTCACCTTCTCTCTAGCAGCTCTTTTTCTCTCCTTACTGATTTGTTCCTACTCTTTGTTGACAAGGAGCAGGATCATCTCATTTTCATGAGGGCTCAGTTCCTCCTGAGAGTAACCTCTTGAGCATAGGAAGGCTATCCTCTCCTTCGTCTTCTTTAGTTCAGCTTCTTCATTCATTTTTCTTGCTCTCTCCTCTTTGGCTTTCTTTGCTGCTTCCTCCTCTTCCTTTTGCAGCAAGGTTGCCTCTTCCAGTTTGATAAGCTCATCAAGTGGGAGTAGTAGCATTTCTACATTTGCTACTCCCAAATTGATGAGTCTATCAATTGCCTCCACTCTTTTCTTTTCATTGATAGACTCCCGAGATGTTGTTATAGCTTTGCTACTTGCAGCCAACAACTTTTCAGTGGGGAGTCTACCTTTTCTTCTCAACTTGCTTAGCCTCTCATCCTCAATAATATCCTCATCAATCATCTTCCTCTTACCTTTGTAATCATGAGAAGATGCTTCCTTAGGTGACTCTAGTCTTAAAGGTTGAGGTTGAGAGGGCTGAGGATGAGGTTGAGAAGTTTGTGGTTGCTCTTGAGGCGGTTGTGGAAGAATGGGAGTTGTAAGAAAGTCCTCACTGTTCCCCTCAAAGATCAAGTGTGGCCTCTGTGAGAATCAGTTCATCAGACAAGGATGATAGTTCAACAATTACTTCCGCAGCTGAAATTTCTGCTTTGGAAGAAACTGATGTTACATCATCTATCCCAACTGAGGTAGTTGCTGGGCCATCAGTCCCTATTTCCCCTTTGAAGTGAATCTCAGGTTCCATAGTGACCTTAGGTTGACCAACTTCCACCTGAGTGGTAGGTGGTGCACTAAGTCTTTGAAGCTCTTCTGCTCCAAAGTAGGTTATGGCAACATCAGGGGATGGTTGTTCAAGTGAGGAGCTCATTAGGAACTGTATGAAGAATTTGTGAAGACTAATGAGCATCCTTGGATCCACTTGAAAGCTCAAAGGAGATGGTTGTGGAAAGACAGTGGATGATTGCTTTTGTGTAAGGTAAATGGAGGAAAAAGTTGTAAGAGTCATCAGAGATTGAGGTTCCTCAGAAGTTTGAGGTTCCTCATGGGCTTGTTTCTGTACATTCTCCCCATTTTTAGTAGCATCATCTTGAGAAGCAGATGAGCTAGAGGAAGAACTTAAAGAAAATTGAATTGGTACATGCCTAACAGACTTCTCAATCTGTGTCTCAGCTAGTTTTGCCTTTAGATCATTAATCTCAAGTTGCTGAGTGGCAGACCTGTTTTCTAGTATCCTAACCTTGGATTCAAGGTTTGAGATCTTAGAAAGCAGGTACTCAATTGTGAGTTTCAACCTTCCCTCATCTTCATGTGAAGAATTATGGGGAGATGAGACAACATACCTAGTATGTACATCTTCATTACCAGTGGTGGTTTCTTGGCGCCCTGGATACCTTTGCTCAAGGATATCTCTTTCAGAGATGTTAATGACAAAGTTGCCGTAGACTCAGTCTCAATGATGTTACCACTATCCTGAGAGCTCAATGAGAGACTCTTAGTAGTGGCGGCTGAGCCTACATGAGTCCCCTGCACACCGGTGGGACTCACCTTAGTTAATGGTTGCTGATGTGGGTCAGAGATCAGAGGTTCCCTTTGGCTCTATTGATCTAGAGATAGGTGTGGTATATCAACTTCATAGCCTTAAGGAAACATGAAATCCTTATCAGTTTGGTTTAGAAGGTTAGTGAAAGATATGGAAGGTATTCCTAGTGACCCGGGACCTTGGTCAACATCTAATGACTCATAGTCAGTGATGTGGCTGCCCCTTTTTGGTTGCTCAGGTGAGTTTTGTGACTCATCCTGAGGGCTTAAGATGTGGGTGATGGGCTCATCAGGTTGAGACTGAGGAGACTCTTCACTGATATTGAGGTCAATTGGAGGGGAGGGTTGGACCTTAAGCTGAGTGGGAGCCCAGTGTTCTACTCTAGCCTTTTTGGGCTAAACAGAAGGGACTTTTTCAATCAGAGTAGATTGAGCAAGGGTTCGTTTGGGGCATCTTTGGTAAAAGTGTTTGATAGGTAGGGAGGATTTTTGGTGTGGAGTGGTGATTGCTGGTGTGGGTTCATCACCTGTTGGTTTAACAGGGATGTCACCAGGAGCCATGGGCTCAAGCATACCTTGAAGCAGAGGAATGAACCTTCCAGTGAAGTTGGTAGATATCTTCTTCAGCATTCTAAAGACACATGGCCGCATTTGAGGTACCACTAGAATATCCTTGTATTCTAGTTTGTCCAGGTTTAACTCACAGTTGATGAAATGCTGAATGAACCTGGGGTACATGTAGAATGTATTTTTGACAAGATTTCCTCTCAGGTTATTTAGAACAAACCTGGAATAATTGAATCTCAGGCCTCTGACCAACCCATGAACTAAACAGCCTAGTTCATAGGGGATTTGATCCCAACCACCTGATTTGTTGGACAAACTAGGAAAGATGATGTGTAGTAAGTATTTCGAGTTGTAGGAGAATTTAAATTTGTAGACTGTAGACTTACTAACATCACCTCCATATCCCATTTGGGTATAGTTGTCTTCCGAATCGGGTTTTGGAAATTCAGTGGGAGCCCCTGCATCATGAAGCTCCAAATGCTCCCTGATAATGGTTTCACTTACCACTATCTCTTGTCCGCAGACTCTCGATCGAATGACCCTCTCATTGTTAATGACTTCATTTGGGCCTTTTGTCCAAAAATCAGACATATGGTTAGAGTAGATTGTAGGGTTCATCACCTGTTGGTTTAACAGGGATGTCACCAGGAGCCATGGGCTTAAGCATACCTTGAAGCAGAGGAATGAACCTTCCAGTGAAGTTGGTAGATATCATCTTCAGCATTCGGAAGACACCTGGCCGCATTTGAGGTACCACTAGAATATCTTTTTATTCTAGTTTGTCCAGGTCTAACTCACAGCTGATGAAATGCTGAATGAACCTGGGGTACATGTAGAATGTATTTTTGATAGGATTATCCCTCAGGTGATTCAGAACAAACCTGGAATAATTGAACCTCAGGCCTCTGACCAACCCATGAACTAAACAGCCTAGTTCATAGGGGATTTGATCCCAACCACCTGATTTGTTGGACAGACTATGAAGGATGATGTGTAGTAAGTATTTCCAGTTGTAGGATAAGTTGAATTTGTAGACTGTAGACTTACTAACATCACCTTTATATCCAATTTAGGTATAGGTGTCTTCCAAATCAGGTTTTGGAAATTTAGTGGGAGCCCTTGCACCATGAAGCTCCAAATGCTCCCTGATAGTGATTTCACTTACCACTATCTCTTCTCCACAGACTCTCGATCGAATGACCCTCTCATTGTTAATGACTTCATTTTCGCCATTTGTCCAAAATCAGACATATGGTTAGAGTAAATTGTAGGGTTTATGGTGAGAGCGGGAAGGTATATGGATTATGTGAGGAATTGGATGATTTGAGCAAAGTCACTATCCATAGATGAATCAAGGATTGCAACTTGGTTATGTTGTGGGCTAAGAGCCATTGTTTGGGAATTGTGAGAAGGAAAAGTTTCAAGCTTGAAGATTACAGTGAAAACAGTATGCTTAGGGTTTTGACAGTGGTAAAGAAAGTATAGAAGAGAGTTGGAGTCCTTTAAATATGGAGTAAAAAATCAAACCAATAAGGTGAAGTGACACTATACGGCTCGATTTGACAGAGGCGGTAACGATGTTTTATTCAAAATACTCCAAGAATCTTCTATAAAATCTTACTTTTTAAAGA
This sequence comes from Flaveria floridana, assembly GCA_018326465.1. Lineage (NCBI taxonomy): Eukaryota > Viridiplantae > Streptophyta > Magnoliopsida > Asterales > Asteraceae > Flaveria > Flaveria floridana. Next base: position 2,874 of record BJCO01744553.1, on the reverse strand, counting down.
GTGGGACCCAAATGTTTCCGTTAAATTTTTTTAAAGCATTCTTCCGACAACAGTTGCTTCTGAGAGAATTTTAAGGTTTTCTCTCTCCTGACAATCTTCTGAAGCCAAATTTTGCTTCCGAAGCAAAATTTGTCATAAAGACTATTTTGCTTCCGAAGGTAAAATATGGTTTCATAGAAGCACCAAAATTTCCTTCGGAAGAAGATTGATCCATGATCAAGTTTTCTTCCGAAGCATATTCTTTGTCCGGGTTAGAGGAATTTGCCTTCGAAAGAAGAGTAAAACTATCTTCTGAGAGTACATTTCTCTTTGGAAGAGTTTATTAAAAATTTTAAAGATATACTTTTTGTAACTGGGCTTAAGTTGTAAATAGACACATTTGACTTAACATTCAATGTTAAATAATTAGTCAAGGTTTATCATCCCAATAGCTGTAATTAAATACTTAAATCTTTGTTCATCAAAGGCTTTGGTGAACAAATCAGCATATTGTTCATTTGAGTCAACTTTGACCAATTTCATTAGATTTTTCTCATTAATATCTCTAATGAAATGATACCTGATGTCGATATGTTTTGTCTTAGAATACTTGACTAAATTTTTAGTTATTGAGATAGCACTCTTGTTGTCTATATGAATGGGAGTCTCCATGAAGTTAAAGCCATAGTCTAAGATCTGATTTTGAATCCATAGTAGTTGAGCACAGCAGCTGGCTGCAGCAATATATTCAGCCTCAACAGTTGATGTAGAGACACATGATTGCTTCTTACATTGCCAGGAGATGATCCTCCCATAACGAAATTGACATCCTCCTAATGTGGATTTGTTGTTGATGTTACAACCACCATAATCACTATCAGTATAACCATATAGGTTGAAGTCTTTGTGCTTAGGATACCAAAGGCCCAGTTTGGGAGCTCCTTTAAGGTATTTAAGTATCCTTTTGACAGTGATAAGGTGAGACACCTTGGGAGCAGCTTGATATCTTGCACATATGCATGTAGCAAACATGATATCAGGTCTGCTTCCAGTGAGCTACATCAGAGATCCAATGATTGCCCTGTACCAATGCTGATCAGTATCATCTCCCTCAGAGTCAGGACAAAGATTGTGATTTCTTTGTATAGGTGTCTTAGCCGGCTTGCAGTCTTTCGTCTTAAATCTTTCTAAAATGTCCTTGACATATTTCGATTGATTTATAAAGAAGCCATCTTCCATCTTCTTTACTTGAATTCCCAGAAAGAAGTCCATCTTTCCCGTGGAACTCATTTCAAACTTCTTCCTCATGATGCTTCAAAGTCTTTACACATTTGGTCATTTGAGGAACCAAATATGATGCCATCAACATAGACTTGAACAAGCAACATGTCCTTCCCTGATCTTCTTATGAACAATGTCTTGTCTATGGTGCCTCTAGTGTAGCCGTTCTTCAGAAGAAATTGAGACAATGTTTCATACCACAGCCTTGGTGCCTGATGCATCCCATAGAGAGCTTTATCTAATTTGCACACATAGTGGGGGTGCTGTGGGTTTTCAAAGCCAGGTGGATGACACACATAGACTTCTTTGTCGATGTTCCCATAAAAAATGCACATTTGACATCAAGTTGATATACTGTGAAGTTCCTGGATGCAGCAAAAGCAAGAAATATTCTTACAGCCTCAAGTCTTGCAACAGGTGCAAAAATTTCAGTGTAATCTATTCCATCCTCTTGTGTGTATACTTGAACTACAAGTCTAGTTTTATTCTTGATAATCAAACCTCTATAATCCCTTTTTTTTTCTGAATACCCACTTTGTGCCAATAGGTACTTGACCAGGTGGCAGTGGGCACAGATTCCACACCTTTTGCCTTTTGAATTGAAGCAATTCCTCTTGCATTAATTCAACCCAATTGTTGTCTTTGAGGGCCTCTTTTACCTTTTTGGGTTCCACTTGAGAGAGAAAGCATGAGTATAGGCAGACATTCTCATAGTGAGTTTGTCTTCTGGTCCTCACACCTTCTGAGACATCCCCAATGATGTTTTCAGTTGGATGAGTGTTATGAATCATGATTCTGGGAATAACATCTAGTTGCATAGATAGGTCCAAATTTGAATGATTCATATCAGGATTGTTATCATTGGTTCTAGCTGAATTTTCTCTTTCATTCAATGAAGATTGATTGAATGAATGAGTAACATCATCAAAAGTGTTCTGTTGTAAGAAAGCATCAACAGTTGTCTGTTCCTTCAGATAGCTATCTTTAGTAGCTTGTTGTTGAGAAATTTAGTTATCATCCGAAATGACTTAGTGCTCATTCAGTTGATAACTTGTTGAAGCTTCATTGTTTCCTGAAAGATTCAGACTTTTAGGACTTGTAGTGGTGGGAGCTTGGTCGTCATTTCTTCTAAGAGAATTTGGAATAGGTCTGGGCAACTCAAATATTTGATCATCATCAGAGTCACTTTGAGTTCCTGTTCCAGTAAAACATTCTCACAAGATTGTTTAGAATAGTTAGGAAACAATTCTAAATTTTGCCAAATTGTCTCTTGTGTTAAGTATGGTGCATCTACTGCCAAAGTACCTTAGAAAGCCAATAAACGATGGCCTCTTGTTCCATAACTCATAAAGGGTCTTTCCATAGGGCTTAACAATGAGAACCTTGTTCTGCACATAGCATGCAGTGCTGACTGCCTCTTCCCAGAAAGTTAGAGGCAGCTTTGAATCAGCTAACATAGTTCTTGCAGCCTCAATAAGTGTCCTGTTCCTCCTCTCAGCAACACCATTCTGTTGAGGAGTTCTAGGAGCACTATATTGTCTGGCAATCCCTTTTGAGTTACAGAATGAGTCAAGAACTTGATTCTTAAACTCAGTCCCTTGGCCACTTCTGATT
>BJCO01744552.1:0-11656 GCA_018326465.1 Flaveria floridana | reverse complement strand
AACGGTGTGTGGGTTCGCTACCCCGGGAGGATGCACATCGGGGTCTTTCTTTGTGATTGACCATTTGTATGGAACCATTGTTGCTTGCCTTAGGTACTATGGCCAGGAGGTGCTGTGCACCGTAATGGAAGGTCTATGATAGGCTTAGGCCCAGTACCATGACACGGAAGGGCATAGAACATGACAATGGTACGCCTGAACTTTATCTTAGGTACTATGGCTAGGAGGTGCTGTGCACCATAATGGAAGGTCTATAATAGGCTTAGGCCCAGTACCAGGAAACTGAAGGGTAAAGTTCATGGTTTTGATGGAAAGAAAAGATGTAATGATGAATGAATGGAAGTAAGAACGTATGAACGAATAGAAGTTAATGAATGAATGACGAAGATAATAATGATATTATCTATGTGTACGTATGATGCATGATCGCATGAAAGTAAAGTACGGTTTTAACGAAAGGAAAGAATGTTTTATTTTTAAAACTAGAACTCACTTAGCAACGCTGACTTTTATGTGTTTCCAGTTGGCAGGTAATGATTGCTGAGGATGGCACGGGGCGGCTACTCAGCTCTTTTGGATGGCATCCATTTTTATAATGTGTTTGTGATATAATGCAACATGTATTTTATAACTGGATAACAATGTATTACTTTGCAAAAGCCTTTATAATGAAATGAAATGTCAATTTGAATTGTTTCCGCTGTAGTGTTTACTTAAATATATGTTTTATGTGCGATGATCGACCAGCTGTAAGCGTCACGGGAACGGGGCCTTACAAGTTGGTATCAGAGCCAAAGTTTAAGTTAAATGGGTAAATTTTCAAAATAAACCTTAACTTAAACTGAGAATGGGACGGAAAGGGAAGGGATGCCAATCTGAGTAGCTACGTGCCATCGGGTATTTTCTTTAATCTTAACTCGTATTATGTGCGCATGGTATGTGGTTATGTGTTGTTTGTAGATTTAAATACTGATATAGTCAGGACAGGTAATGCTTGGGGTATGAAGAGTAAAGTAAGTGGCTAATCACAACTGGCCACTGTAATTAGGGACTTACTATACTTGACGTAAACTGAGTTGTTCCCTTGAATGATCGTGTTGGTGTTTGAATCTTTTAGTGTGCATGTGAATGGCTGGTGGTAGATCTTCAAAAGCCTCTCGTGGTGGTTGTCGTGATGGGCTTGGTGCTGAGCCGCGACCAAGAAGGGAAGACCCAGAGTCGAAAAGGTGGTTCATGAAGAAACCGAGACCCCTCATCTGGAGGGTGGTGATGAGAGTGCAAACTTAAGGGCCTCGGTGAAAGAGGCAGTGGTTGAAGAGGTGCATCAGGTCATGTAGACAATCTTACCGTCTGTGGTGACCGAAGTGATTAAGGCGGTACGGGAAGGGGAGAGACAAGAGAGGAATAGGTCCTCGGGAGGACGGGAGCAACCAGAGACTGAAACGGTTTTCTCTGATGATGAGGAGGAGGAAGAAGAGCCTGTGCAGGAGGTGACATGAGGCTGTAATTATGGGGTATTTCAACGATGCAAGCCCCTACTTTTGATGGTAACAGCACTGCTGCTGCTCACCGATGGGTGAGAGAAATGGTAGTTGTTTTAAATATCAGCGAGTGCCGGGAGGATCAGAAAGTAAACTTTGCTGCCCATTCTTTTGTGGACTCAGCTCTGTGCTGGTGGGACAATATAGTCCAAGCCGAGGGTAGCAGGGCAATTGGGAGAATGAAATGGTCAGAGATGAAAAAGTTGGTGATTGAGGAGTTTTGTCCTCACCGGGAGATGGATAAGGTTGAGAGCGAATTCCTGCAGCTGGAGGCGGGAACCATGACATATCAGCAGTACACCACGAAGTTCAACGAGATGGCACGTCTGGTACCGGCTCAAGTGACGCCTCTGTCACGGAAGATTAAGAGGTACATTCAGGGTTTGTCAGTAGATATTTATAGGCACATGATCGCTACCCGACCGAGCACGTTTAGGTCGGCGGTGGATTTAGCAGGGAGACTGTATGATAAGAGAACGGTGGTGGTGACTGAAGGTAGCAAGAAGGGTGGTGGTGATCGGAACTGGCATGGGAAGATATTTGGTCGGGGTGATGCCTCGACGGGTATAAAGAAGGCACGGGTGGATGACTGCCGTGTGGTCGCATCGGGTGCGGGTTTGAAGAAGTGTGATAGGCGTGGAAAAGAGCATAGTAGGGAGTGCAGGTTGGGGTCGAACGTGTGCTTCAACTGTGGGAAGGCGGGGCACAAAGCCAAGGACTGTCGTACAGTCCGGTGCTTTAACTGTGTGGTGGAGGGCCACGTAAGTAGGGATTGTAAGAAGCCGAGGGCTGAGGGTTCCGGGGTGAAGAAGACGGGGAGTGAAGGACCAAGGGTGAGCACCAGGGCATTCACCATGACACAGGAGGAAGATAGGACGGACCCTGATGTTGTGTCCGGTACATTTCTAGTGAACCAAACTTTAGCTTCCGTGTTGTTCGATTTTGGTGCTAGTAAAAGTTTTATTTCTGTTGCTTTCTGTGCTAAGCTGCCTGTTAGTAGTAGACGCGTTGATGCTCCCTTTGATGTAGAAACTGCCATAGATAAGTCTACCAGGATTTCTAAGATGATAGAGGACTGTGATGTGGAACTAGAAGGCCATAAGTTTCCTGTTAGACCGTTCGTGATGACCTTAGGTGGTTTCGATTTGGTTCTTGGGATGGATTGTTTGGCAGACTTTAAGGCGAACATTGTGTTTTGCAAAAAGATGATTCGTTTGATAGCGCCTGACGGGTGTTCGGCAACTGTTTATGGGGATCGGGTCATGACGATCCCGAAGGTAATCTCAATGGCGGTGGCGGGAAGGTGTATGAGGCGTGGATGTAGCGCCTACTTGTCTTATATAAAGGACGTGGATACGCCAACACCACAACTATCCGATGTTCCGGTTGTGTGTGACTTTCCAGACATGTTCCCGGAAGACTTACAAGGAGTGCCACCTGACAGAGAGATCGAGTTTCACATTGATCTGATACCGGGCGCCCAACCTGTTGCCAGGGCACTGTATCGGTTGGCTCCGACTGAGATGAAAGAATTGATGGAGCAGTTGCAAGAGCCGCTTGATAAGGGGTTTATTAGACAGAGTATCTCTCCTTGGTGTGCTCCGGTCCTGTTTGTGAAGAAGAAAGACGGTAGTATGAGGATGTGTATTGACTACCGTGAGTTAAACAAGTTGATGGTGAAGAACCGATACCCCTTACCGAGAATAGATGATTTGTTCGATCAGCTTCAAGGCGTGAGTTGGTTTTCAAGGATAGACCTTTGATCTGGTTACCATCAGTTGAAAGTGAAGGAGCAGGATATCCCTAAAACAGCTTTCCGCACGCGTTATGGTCACTATGAGTTTCTTGTCATGTCCTTTGGTTTGACCAATGCGCCAGCTGCTTTTATGGATCTGATGAATCGAGTGTGTCAGCCAATGTTGAATAAATCAGTGATTGTGTTTATTGATGATATCCTGATTTATTCAAAGAGCGAGATTGAGCATACCGGTCACATTCGGGAGGTTCTGGAGACGTTGAGAAAGGAGAAGTTGTACGCCAAGTTCTCCAAGTGCGCGTCCTGGTTGTGCGAGGTTCAATTCTTGGGTCATGTGATGAATCCTGACGGGATTATGGTGGACCCGGCAAAGGTGGAGGTAGTGATGCAATGGAAGTCTCCAAAGACGCCATCCGAGATTCGTAGTTTCTTAGGTTTGGCTGGCTACTACAGGAGATACATCCAAGACTTTTCTAAGATCGCTTCTCCACTAACTAAGTTGACCCGGAAAGATGTGAAGTTTGTATAAGGCCAGGCTCAAGAGAAGGCGTTCGAGGAACTGAAAGCGAGGTTGACTCAAGCTCCTGTTCTGTTATTACCCGATGGAAGTGAGGATCTGGTGGTTTATTCTGATGCTTCCTACTCGGGGTTGGGGTGTGTGTTAATGCGGAGAGGGAAGGTTATAGCCTATGCATCCTGACAGTTGAAGGTTCATGAGGTCAATTATCCTACTCATGACTTGGAGCTGGCAGCCGTGGTCTTTGCACTAAATATTTGGAGGCATTATCTTTACGGGACGAAGTGCACCATCTTTACTGACCACAAGAGCTTGAAGTACTTCTTTGAGCAGAAAGATCTGAACATGAGGCAGAGACGGTGGTTGGAACTTATAAAGGATTATGATTGTGAGATCCACTGCAATCCGAGCAAAGCCAATGTGGTGGCGGACGCCCTTAGCCGAAAAGAGAGGCCTGGGCCGATTCAGGTGAAAGCATATCAGTTGATCATGACCTCATATAGCAAGTCAAAGAGTTTCAAGATGAGGCATTAAAGGAAGATCATCTTAACTCTGAAAGAATGAGAGGTCCGGTCGCAGAGTTGGGTGAAAACATATTTGGTGTTAGAACCCCGTTTGGACGAATGTGGATTCCTCGTTTTGGGGATCTACGGGTGAAGATTTTGGATGAAGCTCACAAGACTCGATACTCTATTCATCCCGGTGCTACGAAAATGTACCAAGATATGAAGAAAAACTATTCATGGCCGGGTATGAAGTGCGACGTGGGGAGTATGTGGGTAAGTGCCTTACTTGCTCACAAGTGAAGGCCGAGCATCAAAAGCCGTATGGAAAGATTCAACCTTTGGATATACCGGAATGGAACTGGGAGAACATCACCATGGATTTCATTACGAAGCTGCCGCGTACTCCGAAAGGGTATGATGCTATATGGGTGATTGTTGACCGAAAGGAGAACATCGTCATGGTGTGCCGGTGTCTATTGTGTCTGATCGTGACACCCGATTTACATCCAAATTCTGGAAGAAATTCCACGATGCTATGGGGACGAGGTTACATATTAGCACGGCTTATCATCCCCAGACTGATGGTCAGTCCGAGAGGACCATTCAGACATTGGAGGACATGCTTCGGGCACATGTGATTGATTTTGGGTGAAGTTAGGATGACCACTTACCGTTAGCTAAGTTCTCATATAACAACAATTATCATTCCAGCATTGGTATGCCCCCTTATGAGATGCTATACGGTAGGAGATGTAGAACACCCGTCTATTGGGGTGATATTGGTCATAAAGAGTTAGGGAGCGTCGAGGTGATCGAGGCTACGACTGAGAAGCTTGAAAAGATCAAAGCCTTCATGAAGGCAGCCAAAGATAGACAGAAGTCGTATGCTGATAAACGACGCAGACCGATTGAGTTCCAGGTGGGTGACCGGGTTATGTTGAAGGTCTCACCTTGGAAGGGTATCATTCGAAATCGAAATCAGGGCAAGTTGAGCCCGAGGTACATAGGCCATTTCCAAATCATTGCTCGAGTAGGAGAGATGGCCTATAGATTGGAGTTACCAGATGAGTTAAGTGGAATTCACCCGACATTCCACGTATCTTATCTAAGGAAGTGCTTGACAGATGAAGATATGATTGTCCCACTGGAGGATATCGAAGTAGACGAACGGCTCAATTATGTGGAGCAACCAGTGGCAATCAGTGGTTCCTCTTGTGTGTGTACAGTGGAAGCACAGGAAATGATTCGAGTCAACATGAGAGGCTAAAGAAGAAATGAGGCATCATTACCCATGTTTGTTCGAGGAATAACAGGTTTTGGGGATGAAACCTATATAAGGGGGTGGACTTGTAACACCCGGATATTTTCTTTGAAGCCGACGAAAGAAGAACAAGAAATAAAGTCCAAAGTCGGGGGACCAAACTTGCCAAAACGGGAGAAAGTTCGGAAGAGTAGGGGAATAAGAGGGGAGGGCAGCCCACACCCTCCCCACACCCACAAAAGTTCAGCTAAAGAAAGGAGAGAAGAAGAAAAGGAAGAAAAGAAGAGAAAAGCTTGGTTCGGGAGGATTGAAGCACGCAAAATCGAAGTGTAGCGGGTCTAATCGAAGCTCTACTTGTCGGTGTTGCTTGTGTGAGTTCTAGGACCTCTCTTTTACCCATTTTCAACTGATTTGGGGATGGAACACATAGTGAAAACCCGTTTTTGAACGTGTGTGTTTCACCCGTGTGTATGTGTTTGTGTGTGATGCGTTTGGAGTTTGTTTCCGGGCTTGTGTGTGCTTGAATGGTGTTGTGGTACGCATTCCACAAAATTACATATTAAGCATAAAAATGACTAAAAACAAGATAAAATATATTTTGTTCACACAAAATATATTTATTACAATATAACTCCTAGTCATCTAAATCTTCAACGTCTTGTCTCGGTTCTTCGTCTCGAACGTGTCGGGTTTGACTTTTGTTGACTTTAATCATGATGTTGACTTTTGTTGACTTTGACTATGTTGATAATATAGACTATCTTGTACAGCTCCAACAATACTCCCCCTTAGTCTATCATTATCAACGTTTTCAAACGAATTCAGCACCGAGAAGTCAACATTCGAAAGATATTCAATTTGAATCTTTCTGAATTTGATTATAAAGATTATTCATTTCATAAGCTCCCACTATTTATGTGCTCCCCCCTTTTTGAATGAAACCTTTGCATGGATATTGGAACAGATTTCTCAAATCTCTAATCTTGGGTGCTTCAGAAGATGTAGGAGGAGGATTCATAGCTCGGTATCTTCTGCAAACTTGAGGAACAGGTTCTCTGATCAGGTATACTGCTCAACTAATGATCGGACATCACTTACAGCTAATATCTGAAACACATTCTCAAACACAATCTCGACATTTGTAATTAGATCATTTCATTATAACAAAATAAACTCGTATTTATCTGTGTGTGAAAAACAAGCGAACTCGTGTTCGTTTGAGCGCAATTCTGTGAAATGCATGAAAAATGATAAAATTGTAACAGCATAATATGGAAGACCTAAAAGAATTTTGAAATGAAAATTTATTATAATTTTTTTAATTTTATATATCTATTTTTTTATAATCGAGAACTGAATCAATCATGAGATCATATCCTCAAGATATACTTTAGCACAAAGATGAATTTAAACATCGACAAGCAATGAGATCACACTGATAACTGAATCTAATCACAGTATTTGAATGATTTTGAAATTCTCAAACTGATCAATAACGATTACTGATATGTTTGTCCACTTAAACCCATGTCCTATCTTTTTCAACAAGCAGCAAATGATTTGTTAAGGTTCGATTAAATACTTTAGAATGCTAGGACCCCACAATCATTTGGCAAAAACCCTCACCCAACCTCAGGATTTCTTGAATTTGTTATGTGCTTTATAGAGCAAGGCTCGTGTATTAGTGTGCAAGTTATTATCAACAGAACATTTCGTTCTATGATGAATTCATCGTTTAGATGATTTGACACTACTTAGACCAAAATGGTGAGAGCTCCAGGTCTATACTCACGTATAACAAAGGAGATGACCATTTAATCATGTGCCGATGAGAGCTCCAGGTTAGTACTATCGTACAGCAAAGGAGATCATCACTCCAGGTCAGTACTACCGTACATCACAGGAGATTAGCACAAATACAAGACACATAAATACACCAATCATGGCTCAAATATATGGCTTATATGATTTGTATCATGGTGGGTGAAAGATCAATTCTCAATCCAATTTTTGTCAGGACTCAGTTTTCATGCAGGGCAAAATGATTGCGTAAATCCAGACGTCCTTAAGCATAAATTTTAATTTAAATCATTATGTTGTTGTATACTTTATTTTTCAGGCTGAGTCTACCAAGCATATCATTAAAGCATCTGTTTGTTTTTCTATTATTTATAATTATAAATAAGATGTAAATCAGACAACAGCATCCATTACTATCATTTATCATTTTAAAAACGCAAGTCATGCAAAAATAATCATTTCAAAAAGATATACAATCATTTCTCAGTCATCTCGAATCAAGTTCCCAGTTCTCTTTTCATTTTTATTTATTATACTCTCCCCCTAAATTGTTGATACCAAATTGTAACTCCAGGATGATCACACTTGAATCAAATCATGAAGATTATAGATCAAAATATGATAATCACAATTAAAACCCCTTTGATCTTCAATTAGATTGCAAAATATGTTTACAAGTAATCCCTCAATCTATTGGTCATTTAATCATTAACCAAAACCTAATGACAATTAACCTATTTATAGTCTAGACTAATATTCACTAAATGCACTTAACCCCCTAGACTTAGCCTAATTAATACAAAATTACATATTAAGCATAAAAATGACTAAAAACAAGATAAAATATATTTTGTTCACACAAAATATATTTATTACAACAAAACTCCTACTCATTTAAATCTTCAACGTCTCGTCTCGGTTCCTCATTTTGAATGTGTCGTGTTTCACTTTTGCGTTGACTTTGACCGTGACGTCGACTTTTGTTGACTTTTATTCTGTTGATAATATAAACTATCTTTTACAGCTCCAACAGGCAACATTACCCTCAAATATTCAACGACTAACAGGTTTCAAGGATGAAACCTAAATAAGGGGGTGGACTTGTAACATCCCGAATAAAGTCTAAGCGAGCCAGATGATAATAATGGGCTTAGACGAGATCATTTAATGAAAATAAGATGGATATGGGTTATAGACCTAGTTAACTCTTCAGTTTATGAGTTTGATGAGTTTAAGGTCCCGAGAACGCTCTGGTATATATAAACGGATCAGCTTGAGCAACTCTCATTTGCAACTCAACACTCTAGTTCTAGAGAGAGAGTAGAGAGAGAAATTAGAGAGAAGTGAAGATTTAAGGCTCGGTTGATCTCGGGATTGAAGATCGGTGTTCGTGGGCATCTAAACAACTAGAAAAGACCAAGAATCCATGTAAGAAATATCATTTAATCATTCCTTTTGATGTAAACCCGGATTCTAGGGTTTGAGTTTTTAAAAGTGGCAAAGATTCACCCAAAACTCACGTTTTTGTGTAAGAAAACATGTAAGAAGCTTATATAAAGCTTATTGGGAGATAAACCAAGGTTTTGGGTGTTAAAGATTGAAGTTTTGGGTCAAAAATGGGTTGGTTTGTATTTTTAAGCCCGTTCTGCGAAATTACAGGTTCATCCAGCGAAATTATGCATTCGTCCAGCGAAACTATGGATCTTCCTGTGAAACTATAGTTTCGCAGGTAGTTTTGTAGACATAGTTTTCCAACGAAAGTTGGGTGAAACTGGTAGCGAAGATGCCAGCAAAACTGCCAGCGAAACTGCTGGCGAAACTAGCAGCAAAACTGCTGGCGAAACTAGCAGCGAAACTGCTGGCGAAACTAGCAGTGAAACTGCTGATCTTGTAGTGAAATTAGCAGTGAAATTAGGCAGAAATTAACTCCCTTGAGTGTTAACGTATCTGCAGGCTGTGTAGTGTAACCATTGCTTTAAAAGCTTGATTGAGAAGCTACTCACTGAGTCCATGTGAGTTCTAGATCCCCTATTATAAAGGTTTTGAACTAGTTTGGGGCTGGAAATGCATACTAAATATAAGTTTTTGATGGCCAAGATTTAAGAGGTTTAAATGGGAAGATCGATTTTTCTATAAGGAAATGGGCTATATAAAAGTGTTAAAATAAAAAATTTTCACGTTGACCTGGCAGCACGACCCCAGCAAGGGGCGTTGCCTCTTGGACCCCACTAGGGGCTGCTGCCCCTAGGACCCCGCTGTCAGGGGTTGCCGCCCCCAAACCCCCACTGTCCCGTGGTGGGTTAGTTAAGTTTTATGATGATTTATGCTTGATATGCATATGTTTATGTATGTGGATGTGCGATGTATGATGATGATGTGTGATGGTATATGTTATGTATGATGATGCGTGATGATGTATGCCTATGTATGATACGTTTCTTATGTTCCTTACTACTTATTATGATGTGACTTTAAGTGGTGTGAGATTGTTAACGAACGCAAAGTATTATCTTAACGAAGTGAGAGATTTAAGATAATGAAAAGTGGAACATAATGAAGGAACGAATGAAAAGCCTTACAAGTAAATAAAAGGAGGTTCACAACTCATTAAGAGTTGTTAGCTCAACTGTGTGTGTCTACAGCGTGCGATTTTGGCTAACTCATAAGGGTTCATACACACAACAACAGTTCTTTCTTGGTGACTGCTTTAATACGTGCGATTTCCTAATTACTGTGTGTTATACAGCGTGCGATCTTGGCGAACCCATAAGAGCTTACACACACATGGGGAGTCTGTCCTAGTGACCACTCCATACGTGCGATATGGGGTCCTTGTCGTTTAACCCTAGATGAATTGCTTGGTGCTCTAGAGGGGGGTTAAGTACATGACAGGACCTAGATAGAAGTGAAAGATAATAAATGTGCGATAAGTACGAAATGTGCGATAAGTACGAAATGTGCAAAACGTGCGAAATGTACCAAACGAACGATGATGAAGATAATAATGATTACCTTGATGTACGTATGATGTGTGATCACGTGCGATAATAATGAAAATGTTTTAATAAATGGAAGGTAATGTAATGTTTTTATAAAACTAGAACTCACTTAGCAACGCTGACTTTTTATGCATGTTTCCAGTTGACAGGTAATGTTGCTGAGGATGGCACGGGGCGGCTACTCGACTCTTTTTGGATGGCATCCATTTATATAATTCTTTTGTGATATAATGCAATAAGTATTTGTAATGTGATAACGATGTATTATTTGGCAAAAGCTTTTATAAGGAAATGAAATGTCATTTTAATGTTCCGATGCAATGTTTTATGAAGTATAAATGTAAATATATGTTTTATGTGCGATAATTGGCCAGTTGTAAGTGTCCCGGGAACTGGGCCTTACAATCATGTATGATTTTGGTTTTAATTATGTAGAAAATCATAAATTTATGAAGTTGTACAACTTACATATCTGTATACAGACTTACTTATATGTAAACTATGTGTAAATTTGTTTACATATACGTAAATGACAAGTTTGATTTTTTATTATGTATATGTAAATCATGGTTATATGAAAAAAATTTAGTTATTTGTTTTACTTTGATTGTGTAAATTTGTTTACATATATTTAAAATTGATATACTAACATGTAACCAAACATAATAATGACAACAAATATATTTTAAAATACACTAATTTACGAATATGTTAATGTCATGCGCCAAGTTGATTCGATGGAAAATCATTTATAAATTTACAATGTTGCTTTTAAATTGGTTGTAGGAACTGTAATATGAAAACTGTTAGACTACACTAATTTACATATACGTAAACACTTGTATTTCTTTGTTAACATATATCGTACATTTAGTTTTGATATTGGTACAATATCATGATAATGTTTTAACTTACATATATGTGATATGCAAACTAATAACATATATTTTGAAAACTATATCGATTAACATATGTATATTTCTAGAGATGGGAGATGAAAGAGGATAGACAAAAAGGAAGAAAGATAAAGAATTAATTAATGAATTAACAACTAATTGAAGAGAGAGAGAAATTAAATTTACTATAATAGCCTTTTTATTGAATTAAACTCATTTAATTAAATTGATATTTACACTTTTTACCATATTTAATCACAACCATTGATCAAGTTAATCAATGGTTAATAATGGTTCTTGTAGTTCTTAATTTATAATAAGTTTTGTAAAGAACCTGACCCTATATATATATATATATATATATATATATATATATATAT
>BJCO01744550.1:0-14994 GCA_018326465.1 Flaveria floridana | reverse complement strand
CTTGGCTGAGTTTGATACTGTTGATGTAAATGACTCAATGGCTGCTGTTGATCATCTGGTAGAGGATGAACTGAATGATGCTTCTGAAACTCACCAGAAACCCCAGGTTGCATTTGTTGCTGGCACCTCAAACTCTGCATAGGTAGAATCTAAAGAAACCCTATTCGATAAACATGCTTGTGTTGAATGCAATCAGTTTACAGAATGCATTGATTTAGAATTTACTAGGTTATTAGAACATAATGATAAGTTGGTAAATGACTTAAAACTTTGCACTGAGGCTAACAGAGTGTTGAAGCAAAATGAAAGCAGTTTTAAAGAGAAAATTGAGTTATTAAGAAAACAACTAAGCGAAACCGAGGTTGTGGCTTTTAACCAAGAAAATGATATTAAGTTTTATTTAAATTCAATTGAGGAAACTAAAAAGGAAAAAGCTATTTTTCATGTGGAAAATGAGTCATTAAAACAAAGATTGCATAGTTTAGCTAGTTCCTCACATATCATAAAAAACTTGGTTAAAGAAAGAAACAACGGGGAAGGGTTTGGTTATAAAGTTGTCCCTCCACCATATGAGATCCTTTTGAACACAAAATATCATCCTGTTAACAATAATCCTATCAAGGATCATATGGTGACTACTCCTTTGGTCAGTGATCCTGACAGAAGGCATCAACTTCGGACACAAAGGATGAAGTCTTAATTGGGGGCTGGGTGGTAGAGGATGATCACGTGCCTCTTGGTTTGGGATCACTGATTGCTTTGACAAAACTAAAATTTTCAAAAACAACTCAGTCTAAACCGGTCAAGCAAGATCTCAACAATATGAAAAGATAAAAGAACCAAAATGTTAAACAAATCAAATTTGTCAAAGAAGGTGAAAAACCAAAGGTTGAGACCAAAAGGACCAATCCTGAGGTGAATTTCCTATCCCACAAAAGATCTCCTAGTCCTGTTGAGAGGAGATCATGCTATAACTGTGGACAAAGAGGACACATTTCTTCATGCTGTCCTCGCTATGAGACACCTACACGTAAAATTGAATTGGTTCAGGAAGTTAAACCTTCTTTTTAAAAACAGTGGTCTAAAACACCTGCTAGGTCTTAAACCCCTTCCCAACACCAAAGACAACACAGACAAGCCATAGGCAAGTCTGTGATACCTGAGGCAAAACCGATTTTTGAAAATAGGCCTAAAGTTTAAACTGTTAATCAGTCACCGGTTTACCACAAATAAGCCTTACACAAAGATGGTCTGTGGAAAGCTAAAACATCTGATGTGTCTGATAGTGTTTATAAGAAGAAGAATGAGGTTTCTCCAACTCCAAATGGATAGTGGGTGGAGTTTGTGATGTGCGATGCCTTTGGGAAACCTAAGCCTATAAAGGCTTGGGTCCCCCTCCTTAACTAATCTCTTTCGGTTTTTATGCAGGTTGTCCGCTACAGTGCTTCTACCAACACATGGATTATTGATAGCGGGGCATCCAGGCACATGACTGGAAATCACTCTCTTCTTTTTAACGTCAAACAAATTAAAGGTGGACATGTTTCCTTTGCTGGTAACAAAGGTTGATACATCACCGCTCAAGGAGAAGTAGGTAATGGGAAGGTAAAATTTGATAAGGTGAATTATGTTCAACAGTTATAGAACAATTTACTTTCAGTTTCTCAGATATGTGACAAGGGCTTTAAGGTTATGTTCGATAATAGGAAATGTTACATTATGAAGAAGGAAATGGATATCCCGGAGGAGCAGTTACTAATGTCAGCTTCAAGGTACAATGATTTGTATGTCTTGGACATGTCTAAAGCTTCTAAAACTGAGTCCATTGCTCAGTGCTTCTTATCAAAGGCAACGGAGAAGGAGTCTATTTCATGGCACAGGAGAATTGGACACATAAATCCTCAGAAGATGAATCAGCTGATTCAAAACAACCTAGTTGAGGGAGTAACTGTTAAGAACTTCCAACTTCCAGACTTTTGTGTCTCATGCAAGAAAGGAAAGCAGACCAGGAAGTCTCATAAGTCCAAGAACATTAATTCTATTGAGATGCCCCTGGAGATTCTGCATATGGACCTGTTTGGTCCTGTCAGCACAAGGAGTATAGCAGGAGACTGGTACTGCTTCGTAGTCACTGATGACTACTCGAGATTTTCATGGGTGATGTTTCTGAAAGCTAAGTCAGAGACATTTGAATCGTTCAAAATTCTTGTGACTACACTAGAATCTCTGTACAAACTGAAGTTAAGGAAGGTTCATTCAGACAATGGGACTGAATTCAAGAATCAATGGATGGATGCTTTCTGCAAAGAAAACGGGATTGTTCATCAGTTCTCCTCCGCATACACGCCACAGATGAATGGAGTTGCTGAACGTAAGAATAGGAGATTGATAGAAACTGCAAGAACGATGTTGGCAGATTCAAAGCTGCCAGTAAATTTTGGAATGATGCAGTTGCCAATGCGTGCTACACTCTTAACCGTGTATTGGTAGTCAAGCGACATGGTAAGACTTGCTATGAGTTGCTTAAGAATCTGGATTACAGCAATACGGTACCAACTAGTCGTGCTTCTGGCTCTTCAGAAACTGCTCAGGACGTTAGTGATGTCTCATCAGATGATGAAGAAACAGTTGAAATAGGTGTTGAGAATAACGTCCATCAAGCTGGTAGTTCAACAAATGCTGAGAACGCATCAGGGAACCCGGATGCTAAACGTGTAGTCACAAACATGGATACTGAAGTGGTCGTTCCTACGACACCTGTGACAAGGATTAGTGTGAATCATCCCCAGGATACCATCATTGGGGATCTCCACTCCGGTGTTTAGACGAGAACTTAGCTATACTCTTCTGATTATGCTACGATTATGGAAAAGGGTTACGTGAATGATGGTGCTTTCAAATGCGTTGTTTCTCAAGTCGAGCCCAAACACGTAAGCGATGCCCTGAAGGATGAGGCCTGGGTAAATGCTATGCAGGAAGAGCTGCTACAATTCAAGAAGCTTGGAGTGTGAGCGCTCGTGGATAGGCCTAAAGGAGTTAAGGTGATTGGAACCAAATGGGTGATGCGCTGCAAGAAGGATGACCAAGGTGTAGTAGTCAGAAACAAGGAAAGATTGGTTGTTCAAGGATTCAGACAAGTCGAGAGAGTCGAATACAATGAAGTGTTTGCGCATGTGGCAAGGATGGAAGCTATTCGAATTTTTCTGGCCTATGCATCCTACAAGAAGATCAAGGTTTGTCAGCTGGATGTTAAAATTGCATTACTTCGTGGGGAAATCCGTGAAATAGTATACGTCAGTCAACCCGAAGGATTTGAAGATCCTTACCATCGGGACAGAGTGTACAAGCTAGACAAGGCTCTGTACGGGCAACATCATGCTCCTCGAGCTTGGTATGAGAAGCTCTCCACCCACCTATTAAAACATGGTTTTCACAGGGGTGTGATAGACTGCACGTTGTTTATCAAAGAGAAAGATGGAGATTTTCTAATGGTGCAGATCTATGTGGATGACATAATCTTCGGTTCGTGAAATGAAGAATTTTGTAAAGAATTCGAATCTGTGATGAAGGCAGAATTTGAAATGAGTGCCATGGGATAGATGAAGTTTTTCCTAGGTTTACAGGTGGATCATATACCTACCAGTATTTTTCTACACCAGACTAAGTATGTTAGAGACATTCTAAGTCAATTTGATGTGGAAAATGTCACTGTTGTCGGTACCCCACATGCCACAAACCATGATGTGGCACCAGATGATAATGGGGATTTCATGGATGCCACTATGTATCGTGGGATGATCAGATATCTCATGTATCTCACTGCCTCGCATCCTGATATCATGTACGCCACATGTCTATGCTCCAGATATCAAGCCAAACCAAAAGTAAATCAAGTGATTGGGGTGAAAAGGATTTTTCGTTATCTAAAGGGTACTCCAATACTGGGGTTGTGGTATCCTCATGATGATGACTTTGAACTAACTGCTTATAGTGATTCAGACTATGGTGGCTGCAAGATGAACTTCAAGTCAACATCAGTAGGGTGTTAGTTCTTTGGAAGGCGTTTAGTCACCTGGCAATGCAAGAAGCAGACATCTGTTACTCTGTCAACATGTGAAGTTGAATATGTTGCTGCTGCAAATGGTTGTTCACAAATCATCTGGATACAACAGCAAATGTGGGACTATGGCTTGCAATTTTCAAACACTCCTATCTTTGTTGATAATACAGCTGCCATAGCTGTAACTAAAAATCCTGTTCAACACCCTAAGACTAAACACATCGGCATAAAATATCATTTCATACGTGATTACTATGAAAAACATTTAATTGATGTGATTAAAATAAACACGGATTTTCAACGTGTCGACCTCTACAATAAACCTTTTGATAAACCCAGATTTTTATATCTGTTAGAGGTCAACGGCGTGAAAAAGAAATGTGACGTGATTCAATAAGATGAAAATACTTAGTCCGACAACCTTTTTAGTTTTTTTTCTTTTCATTTTCTTTTATTTATCTTATTTTAATTTCCTATCTTAAAAATCCAAAAACATAAAAATATTTTTGGTTTTCAAATTTTAAGGGGAGATTAGTTTAGTTTCAGTATTTATTTACTTAAAAAAGGGAAGGAGAGCAGATAAGCCAAAATGGCAAAAACAACAAATTTAAGAAAGTGAATCAACACTATGGAAAATGATAGTACACATGCGTCGTGTTACTTGGAACACCAAAAAGATTTTCTATTTTTGTAATGTTTAATTTAAATCACAGAAAATCATAAGTCTGACAACCCTAAGTCTAACATATTGAAAAAATGATAGTATGCTTGTTTGTTACTGTAATTACACGGAGAAAGTACGTCTAGGGAGGTGCTAGTCCATTATACGATGTGTCGTAGGTTCAACACAAAATCAATCAATTTCCAATAAAGGTTGAGGAGCAATGGAAGGGCACAAATGTGTGCAAAGACCCGAAAAACAAAGCAAAATATGACAAATGTCATAAAAGCAGCAAAATAAGCAAAATGAAATAAAGCTGATGACAAAAGTCACTGCTGAAATGTACATTATAGTATATTGCTCTAAGAGGAAGGTAGGTCTAGCGCCTCTCTGCTGTGAGATTGCACTAACCTGAGGCTTAGCATAACCTACCCGTTCTAAGAATTCACTGTTGTTTGCGCCTCTCTTCTGTGTGATGGCACTGACCTGAGGCTTTGTATCTCTTTGAAAGCGCTTAGAACCAAAATCTTCTTAACCACCGGACCGCTCAAAAATCTCCCGAGGAAGATTGATTACCATATACTAGTGGGACGCACAAACACTTGTTGGTCTAATCCACTTAATTATCACTGATGTGTGCTAAAAATCTATGTATGGACTTAAGTGGACAAGTATACTGAAAATCGTCGTGGCTGCACCACCTGATGTTCAAAATCAATGTGTGTTACATAACATACCAAGCATGATTTCTAGTTGGCGCTTAGAAGTCCAAGAAACTACGTTTATGTCTGTCTGATTCCATATGAATCTGTCTTAGAAATGAAGTTAATGCTAATAGGCTGTTCTGCTCTAGGGGAGATCATTTTAAAATGAATATTAATATGTCTCAAACTCTACCCAAACAAATCACAAAATATGTTTACTTCAGTAATTTAGTTTAGTTTTTTTTGTTTTCAAGTTTTTCTGTTTGTAGTGTGTCAGTGTCAGACTGTGCAACAAGATTTATCTCTGTGAAGGTCACTAAGGAACTGAATGTTAATCTTGAATCACTTGTTTCTGAAGAAAATTAAAAGGATCACGTCTGAGGTGATCATCAGTTTTGTTCTTAAAATAATCACGTCTGAGGTGATTAACGGTTTTCAAGTAAAAGGATCACGTCTGAGGTGATCATCAGTTTTGTTCTTAAAATAATCACGTCTGAGGTTATTAACGGTTTTCAAGTAAAAGGATCACGTCTGCGGTGATCGGGTGGATAAATGGATCATGTCTGAGATGATCAAATGTTCTTGAATGTTTATCAAACGTAGCTTAGATTATAACTAAGTTTGCCAAAGTTAAATCATGAGTATGGACAAGTCGTACAACTGAACCATGAGTATGGCTCGGTTGCATGACTGTAGGATGAGTATGGACTAGTCGTATGCCTGAACCATAAGTATGGTTCAGTTGCACGACTGAAGGATAAGTATGGCCCAAACGCATGATCGGATCATAAGTATGGACCAATTGTGTGAATGGCAAGGTCAGTATGGACCAATCGCATGAATGACAGGGTCAGTGAGCTTCAATCGCATGAATGGCCTATGCGTATAACTCATTCGTACGTATGAGATATGCGTATGGATCCATTAGCACGGTTGAATATTCTGTGAGTATAAAATGGGGTCAGTCATTCGCAAACCCTACATGCTCATGCGACTGATCTCCCAAACTTCGATTTACTAAGGACCCCTTTTCGACTTTTTTCTTTGATATACTTGTTCACATTCGCCTACTGATCATTATACTACCATTTGCAGGTATTTTCATGTCGAAATCATGCCGTATTTGTTTGAATTTTGATCATACAGTACCAAAAGGAAACCGGTCTAAAAATTATTTAAAATGACACCTAAACTATCATTAAAGTAAAATTATTCATGCCCTGGGTGTTTAAAATATTGAGACGAGTCTGTGGATACGTTGTTCAAGTAAAATGATGATAAAATGCAGAAAATTCAAAATCACAAGACGCAGTCTGTCTGTGTGCGACTGGACACCACGTATGAACTTCAATCGTACGACTGAATCATACGCATGATTCAATTGCATGGTTGAACCAATCGTACATCCAGTCGTCCGACTGGCTCAACCGTATGGATTATCACACGACTCAACTCAGTCGGATTCTCAATCATACGATTAGGTGCAGTCATGTTACTCAATCACATGGTTGAATCACACTTGTGAAAAATTTTCAAATTCAATCATTCTGTCTGTGTTCGTTAACTCTGACATGTTTCTTTAACTTGTTCTACAGATGGCAGATAGGTGGGTGATCAACCCCAAGCACAACATCTGTGCTCACTTGTAGCCGACCTCGAGGAATGCCGTAGATTTCACCGGGATTATTGAGTTTCTTACTAGATCACGGATTCACACTGCTATCTCCACCCATTGCACCCCATACCGCTCCCATCAGCAGCTATTCTGGGAGAATGCTGTAGTTGACCATTCAGTGGAGCCTTACAGGATTTGGAGCTCTATACTGGGTCAGGATATTGATGTCAGTGAAGATGATTTCAGGAGAGTCTTGGTATTAGGTGATGATGGTAGCCACCCCACCAAGTTGCACCCGAGGGTAGTGCGTGGTTGCTTTCTTCGCATTAAGTACGTCGGCGACATCAACGCCGATGTGCTTAGTAAAAGCAACATGTGCCCCCAATTCAAGTACCTTGCTCATGTTCTACTAAAGTGCATTGCTTCAAGAAGAGGAGGATTTGATGAGCTTATCGATCAAATGCAACATGCATTTGTCGCATTGGTGCTAAATGAGAGATTTAGCTTCTCGAGGATGTTTTTCAACTATCTGGTTGAAAACATTGAAGCTAAAGGGAAAGAAGGTTTTTGCATGTATCCGTGCTTCTTGCAGATGATCTTCAATAGCAAACTTCCCGACCTGCCAAAGAGTCCAGCCGACGAGGTGAAATTAGAGATCATGGACAACACCATACTTGGACGGATGAAAGTGTATAGGGGCAAGACTCAAAAGCCCTCGGTTCGAAGGTTATTCGGGCATCTAGCGAGGGTTGATTATGTTGCACCGAGAGGCAAAAAGTGGAGGCATAACGACAGTGATTCGGAAGTGGAGAATGTAGTGTTCTCGGATGATGATGATGACTCCGATGATGATGATAGTGGTGATGGTGGAGATACTGGCCCCAACCAATCTAGGGCCACTACTACTAATGTGACATATCCACCATCCACCTAAGAAGTTGCTGAGACTGCCGGATTCCATCAGGAGTTCCAACCTGATGAGGAGGAGGAGTCTGATGAGGAGCCTTTGGTGCGAATCGTAGGGAGTCGGGTCGTAGCCACTGAGAGAGGAGTTAGGGCGGTTGGTGGACGCCAGGGTGAGTGGAGGGAGGCTAGTTCTAGTCCATCTTACACCCCAGACCAGCCTAGTAGCAAAGGGGGAGCCTCTGTATCCAAGGGCTCAAGGAAAAAGAGGATGGCTCAACCCTATGGCCAGAAGGGGAGGAGGCCGAGGTTCATGTTGGTTACCACCACTTCTACCACTACAACCACCACTACTACTACCACACCACCCACTACTACTGCCACACCTCCACCTTTCACCTTTACAGCCTACCATCCACCAGCCACTCACATACCACCACCCATATTCACCACAGCTACAACTACCACCACTAGCCACCAAGCCGGGCCATCATCCCATCCCATATTCCCTATAGGATCATCCCTTCCTCCTATTGAAGTGGAGGAACAGCTTTCAGCACTGAACCATATGGTGCTAAAGCTGTTGGCTGCCGATGGGGAGAAGACTGCACAGATACATCAACTTGTGGAGCTCAATGCTATCCAAGCAGAGCAGATCTCACAGCAAGCCCAGCAGATTGCCAAACTCTAAGAGCATAAGGTGGAATCAGCAAAGAAGCTATAAGAGTTGGAGGCTACCAATAAGACCATCATGCTCAAGCTCAAAGAATCTAAGGATAAGCCTCTTAAGATTAGAGAAGGAGATGATGATGATGATGATGGAGAAGATGATGAGAGTGATGATGATGAGGTTTGTGGTGATGAAGAAACAAGAGGAAGGGGGGAAGCTGATGATGATGAAGAAGGAGATGCAGTTGCGTCTGCCTCAGCTTAGGGTCAGGAAAGAAGAACAAAGTGAAAGCAAGACCAAGGAGCATCATCCTCTGCCCCACCTACTTCCCCGACTGCAGAAGATCCCAGCATGATTCAGGAAAAAAGTAAAGTTTAGATGTCTATGTATTTATGAAAGCTTTGTACTTGAATCATGTAGTAATGTTATGTAAATTAGTGTTTATATTTTGTTATCAAATATTTGATTGTCTTGATTACTTACAAACTATTGATGTGTTACATGTTTTAATCAAGCAGATCAATCTCTCAGCAAGATGCGTATGATGTTGCTCCCCTACAGCAAATCAAGTCTCAATTAACTATGATACCTGATTTGCTAGGGATAGTTAGGAGGTCTATAAGTTATACTCCTGAAGAAGGAGAAATAATTCATGACCATACTGATAAGCAACTTGCTTAGATGTTCCGGCTCAACCCGGACGAATTGGTCAAAGATGCTCCCGAAGTTGACGTAGTTAGTGATAAAGAACTTCAAGGGGTTGATGAGGTTGAGATCAAAGATGTGACAACTGACTATTATCCCCAGTACACTAACGCTGATGGCGATGTATTACCGGATCTGGGAGAGACGTTTGCAAGCAGCTGTTTCGACAAAGTAGAAGAGAGGGTAGCCGAGAAAGAAGCCGTAGAAGACTTATCTCAGGCTGATGATGAAGACATCGCAAAACGTAAAGCTGAGTGGGAAGCTTGTCTAGAAGAAATGAGAAAGCAGAGGGAACCTACAAAGTCAAACACATAAACCAAGCTCTACAAGGTCAAAATGCATCAGAAAGTGTCAGGCAAAATCATTAGCTGGGCGTACCTTGATGATCTAAATGTCTATGCAGTGAAAAGAGAGAAGGGAATTGAGTATTTCAAATTTCCACACGATCTGAAAACTCTTCCTGGATATGAGCTCAATCGACTTGCTTGCTTGAAACTGCTTTATGCAGTTCCTAGAAAGAAGTCGGGATGGTTTGAGAAAGCATTGAAGAAAGAGTACCACACGATGTGGGTCAACTTCAAGCCACAACAGCCCAGAAGGGTTATACACAAAACAGAAGTTGATCCGAGCTCTGGTCGACTGAAAGTTGTCTTGAAATGGCAGCCTCCGCGCACGATGTCACGTATACCTATGAGGGAGATGCCACAAGACTTTACACCCCATTTTAAATGGTGGTACTATGACTGGCGTACTGGAGAAGTAGTCATTGTTTTGGATTGAAAGGGAACTTTAGAGACAATAAGGGTGTTTGACCCAATGTGGCTCACGAACTTGTCAGTAGATGATATATATACTTTGTAAAAGTGGCCACTGTTTTTTGATACGCAGGATATCGTGCAAGCACTTCAGTTTCAACATGTTATACGCTTATGCTTTACATTTGATATTCATTCTGGGGTTTCAAAGGAAGAGAGATTCAAGAAACATGAAGAGTTTTCAAAGGAAGTCAAAGATAGGTAGAACTAGGTCCAAGGGGGAGTTTGTTGGTACACATGTCCCTAGTTCCAGCTCTAATGTACTTAAATGTTTAAAGACTTTCATTTTGCTACACTGATATAATCATTTGATATTTATAATGAAAAACTCTTGAATGAATGAATATTTGTTATTGAATGTCTTGTATCTTTATATTAGTGTTTATTACACGTATATATGAACATGTTATATGGGTTTACAATTGTTATACATAGTTCTGTGTCAATAAAGATTTGGGAATGTGTTTAACTAAGTCTTATGATCCAGTCGCATGACTGAACCATGCGTGTGAGCCAGTCACACGACTGAGTCATGCGAATGACTCAGTCGTATGAATGATTCAATCTTATGGTTCATACGTACGTATGAATGGATCGTATGACTCAGTCGCACGATTGAGCCATACTCATGGCTCAGTCGTACGAATGAAGACTGTAACCTATAAATACCACTTAATTCGGGGAAAAACGGACACTTCTAGAATTCACAACCCTAGCCGTCCCAGAACTTCCAAGTCGTCCCTTACAACTTCATAGAGCATTCCTGATCATTCCTAATCAATTCTTAACGTTTTTTAATTGTTAGTTTTGATCAGATTAACGTGTTCTCTGATTGGATCACCAATCAAATAGGATTCTGCACTATTTGATCTAGTTTTCACGTAGATTCGGTTAGTACCAGTTCGTACTTGGTCCGAACATATAGAAATAGTTTCCATGCTTCTCCCCGAAAAAGGAAAATAAGTAAAAGTGGGACTGTGAAAACTCACATTGGATGCGTAAGAAAAACATGAAGTGTAAAATCCAAATTATAATTGTAGGTCCATGAGTGTGTGTACATAATGGTCAAGATGAACCCATCGTATCCAAATAACGTAATTATTAGCGTGTTCGATAAATGTTTGACAAGTTTAACCAAGTTGACTTTTTGTCTAAAGTTGACTTTGGTTGACCAAAGTTTACCGCACTGACTTGAAATGCTTAGATAATGAGCCTAGTACGCGTTTGATGCAACAAATGATGGAAATCACCACCAATATGCAAGAACAAGAGCAAAGAAGGTGTGCTTTGTGTGTGTGGGTGATTTTTTGTGAAACAACTTATGGAGAAGGGGAAGAGGACAACCATATTGTGATTTGGGTTGGGGGTTGTGTTTTATAGTTTTTATTTTACAAGAATGGCCCCCGTCGTTTTATAAAATCATTTCAACAGTACCTAATTAAACGTTTTCGATACCGAAACCACAAAATGATAAAATAATATAAAATAAAAATTAATGACATCAAATAATATCTATTTTTCTAGTTCAAAGTGATTTTTAATAATTTTTAGGCTTTAAAAGCTGAAAATGCGTGAAAACGCGTAAATGCTTGAAAATTCGCAATTTTCACAACCAGTCTACATAATTAATAAAATAATCATATAACACATAATTTCACACCAATTATGATTGTTGGAAAACCATTTTGACAAATCACAATGTTTAGGGACAGACGCTTGTGCGATTCGGCAATTGTCCGAATTAGCATTACGTGAAAGGTTCGTGAATGTTTGTGCAATATGTGACACATTTAAGTAAATAACATTAAATGCATGAATGTCTGATCGGAAAAGCATATTGGTGTTGATTGAGAAGTTACCTGAAAAAGACGGAAGAAAATTTCTTGTAACTCTTGTAAAAGACGGACGGAAATTTCTCGGTTTCCATATCATCCCCTTGTTGAAGGAATTTCGCGCTGAAATTCTCAACTGGTAACCTTGGCGCTTACCGGTGCATCTTTGAATAACTGCGGATATTTGGCCTTTATATGATTCTTGTGTTTCCATGTAAACTCTAGTCCACACGTAAGAGTTCAAGTTCACTTTAACAATAGAGGCACAATTATGCTTGAGTGTTTTTTACCACTTGGTCCATTATTTAAACTGCTTCCTCAACCAAATATAGTTGCTCATTCATATGAATTTGGTCCAATAGAGTAGTGAGTGTCTCAACAGACAGACATTTCTTCTCAGTTGAAACATGTAACATGTTATGTACTCCATATGTTCTCTATGAAAATTGAGTTATTAATATACTTGACTAACCCTAAGTTTTGTACTCCACTAAGTTCTCAACAGACATATATCTCTTCTTGTTTGAAACAATTTCAAAAGATGCAACGTATCATGGGTTTAACTTTGCTCAGTTTTTGAAAATGAAAGGCACCTTCCCAAGGTGACACTTTTTGAAGTATGTTGTTTTTGATTTGATATTCAATGGGTTTTTGGTGTTAGCCCATGAAAATTCTTTGTCAGTCATGTGCTGCTACCGTAAGGTCATGAATTTTTACAATCTTCTTAGTCTTCTTGTCCATAAGCTCAGGACCAATAAGTGCTCTTTCCTTCAACTTCTGCCCAAAAGATAGGTGATCGACACTTAGTTCCATAGAGTGTCTAAAACAATGCGGCCTTGATCACCGTGTGGCAACTATTATCGTAGGAAACCTTAATCAATGACACGTGCTCGCAGCATGTCTTTTAGAGTTTGAGTCATATGTTAACTCTAACCATCATTTTGCAGATGTTACATTATGCGCCTATCTAAACGCGTTCCAAATGAACTTTGCAATGACCTCTATAAATAGGAAATGAATTGAGTATCATGGTCGGAGATGATGGAAAACTCCCACCTCTTGCCGAGTGACTTTTTCTTTTAGATAGGTGCGAGTTAACTTCTCTATTAAATTAATCTAACCAATATCCAGGGAGTGTATAGATTTTCCCAAGCAATCTAATATTACCCAAATGCTATCGCATCCGCTGAGAGTTCAAGGTAACTTCACAATGAAAAACATTGAGATCTACTCCCACTTCCATTCTAGAATTTATGGCTGTTAGAACCAGACAGTCCTTGATATTCCACCGTAACTTTATAACAAGTTAAATACTGGCTTATAAGCATAGCAATATCACTTTTCACGTTCTGCAACAGGTAATGAACTTTCAAATCATGGTACATCTTATGTGAACCTTGATGAATGGGATATTGAGTCTAATGAGTTTAATACATTGACGGCTCTAGTAAATACATGTACAGAATAATTAATGTTCGTTCCATAAACTAACGAATTACTTTGTATTTTATCACTATTTACTTGTCCATGTCTCGCATGGACTCTGCCTTCATATTCTCATCCTTCAAAGCCACAATTTGAGCATTTTAGATTTCATCAGGTTATCTGGCATCAATTGTAAGCTTTAATGCTCTCAGTTGCTTTAGTTTAGGTGTTTACTTTTGACTAAGGGCAATGGCTACCACATTAGCCTTACCCGGATGGCTGGTCATCACATTGTCATAGTCTTTCAACAGGTCGACTGAAGACGTTATCTCATGTTCAACTCTACTAATGTTCTTATGTTCGGTGTAATGATTCCTTTGGTACCATACAAGTAATATCCCAATGTCTTACATGCAAATCAGTGACTCTTAAATTCCAGTCGGGTGTGATGTAGTTCTTCTTACTTTCAACGGACGGGAAGCATATTCAATAACCTTTTCACGTTGCATTGGCACACAACTGAAACCTTAGATGAAAGAATTGCAATATACTATAAATCATATGTTCCCTCAGTGAGGATAGTATCGGTACATTCAGTTTTTTTCTATCACAACATGAAATGAGGACTCTCGCTTATCACCCTGATCGTCTTGGTGCCTTGATGATATAAAGACATTAGAGGTTGAGCGATCTTCAAAAACCCTTTGATGTCTCAGCTATAGTATCCATCCAATCCAAGAAACTACCATACCCCATCCAGAGTCTTAGACGTAACCCAGTTCTTGTTGGCTTCTATTTTTGCTTGGTTAAATTGTATACCCTTCTCATTGACCACATGACCCAAGAATTGAACTTCCTGAATCCAGAAGTCACACTTTGAAAATTTGGCATACAGTTAATCTTGTTTCAATAACTCCAAAATTAGTTTAAGTTGTTTCTTATCTTTGATATGTCCTCATAGTGACTGTATTGAGTTCTGAATGTCATCTTTGATATGTCCTCCTCTCGGACTCTTAGTTGATGATATCCTGATCTTAGATATATCTTGGAATATAAACTCGACCCTTAAAGCTTGTCAAAGAGATCGCTGATATGGGGAAGAGGGTAATTGTTCTTAACCGTCACTTTGTTTAGCTCACGATAATCAATACACATGCAGAAAGTTCCATTCTTCTTTTTTACAAACAAGACTGGGCTCCCCACAGTGATGAGCTAGGTCTGATAAACTCTTTATCCAGGAGTTCTTGTAATAGATTAGACAGTTCTTGGAGTTCATTCGAAGCTAATCCGTATGGTGCTCTAGCAGTAGGTGTGGCTCTAGGCATCAAATCAATCTGGAACTCGACCTAACAATGCGGTGGAAGATGAGGTAAGTCTTCACGAAAAACCTCAGGAAAGTCACAAATGATAGGGATATCTTCGATCTTCTTTTCCTTGATTACTTTCTCAGTAACCATAGCGAGTATCATGACATGACCTTTGCGTAGGCACTTCAGTGCTTTCATGTAGAATATGATTCCTGAGACACTTTAGGGCTTTCATGTAGAATATGATTCCTGAGACACTTTAGGGCTTTCATGTAGAATATGATTCCTGAGACTACA